>PVJO010001473.1:0-171802 GCA_004026905.1 Hystrix cristata | reverse complement strand
ATTATATATATTTTTATTTTTACCAAGAACATGTATTGGTACATTGTATACATAATGATCATAATCAACATGGTTATTTTGTATTTTTAAATATAGAACTTTGTGAAAACGAAGTGTATTGGTTGGGAATGAATGAAGTTGTCCTTTAGAATAGGAACTACAGATACTTAATGAAATGTTAATTTAACTGTAAATATACAATACAGACAGAAGTGGGCATTCCATTGTTTCAAATATTATAGCTCCACTTGATTAAGGAATGGCTGAAGAAATGTTTCCATTTTCTTCTTTTCCAGACTCCACTTTGCCTAAATTCTTTTTTTTTTTTTTTTTTTTGGTGCCGGGGATCGAACTCAGGGCCTTGTGCTTGCAAGGCAAGCACTCTAATCACTGAGCTAAATCCCCAGCCACTTTGCCTAAATTCTGTGAATGGCATAATTTTTATTTTAATGGCTCTTTGTATATTTAAACTAGTTTTTGTAGAAAATAGCCATTTTAAACCACCTTATTGTTTATAGAAAAAATGTAACATAAGGCACTTGCCAGTCATTAAAGATAATGGTTTTCTCTAAAATTTGCATAAGGTTGATTGGAATTTTTATTTATTTAAAATAGATATGTTACTTATTTTGTGCTAGGGACTTATTAAGTGCTTTATGGGTGGTAACTCATTTAATCCTCATCACCTATGAAGGAGGTATTATTATTGTTATCATTATTATTATTTTCACTTAGCAATTATGGAAACAGATCAGGAACTAAGCAATTAAATAAAACCTAAATTTACATAGCTTTTTGGCTAAGGTCTTATTCAAAATTCCTAGAGTCACAAAAGTAGATAGCACACAGTCAATATCTGCCACAACAAGGATAGAAAGGGCATGGATGATTAAAATGCTATCAGTGGCTCTTCCAACTAAGTATCGTTTAGCACAGAATTAAAATATCAGAATTTTTAAACTTTAAACATATTTATAATGTTTCTTTTGCAGTAGGCCACCCAGCATCTCAGACTTTCATTGAATGTCATAATGCACTGGTAAGCAGGGGCTGGGGTGCCAGTCCGGGCCGTCTGGCCCGCAGAGCCCTGCTTGTGTGCACCGTGCCCTGCTGCTCTTGCTGCATGCTGGATGGTTTGCCAAGGTGGGCGAGTGCAGAAACTTGCCACCTAACCAGCCATCTGTCTGTGCTTCTGGCTTCTCCAAGGTATCAAAGTTTTTTTTTTTTAATAAAATGGACAGATTTTAGGTGAGGCAGGATTTGTACAAAGAATCATGAGACTATTGTAATTCCCGTTCCTGGCCTAGACACATTAAAAGGCAATGTAAGTGGGTCAGTCACATGGTCATTAGCCTTTTTTTTTTTTTAAGAAGCTACCAAGTCATAGCCCCATCCAACTCCACCTGTCTTCCCGTTAGATTAGGTCTGTAGATCGTTATGGTCTCAACTGAAATTGAATGACACATTCAAAGTTCTAATAAAGGAACTCTGGAAGGAGTCATGTGGACTCTGACCTGGGACCTTCAGCTGAAGACAGACCTCCAAGAGCGAGTGCTGGGGCCTTGCTAGCCTCCTCTCCTCCCACCTCCTGCGGGGCTCCCTCTAGGCTACCAGGAAGGGAGGCCTTCGGTGTATCCCTCCCAGGAGGGTGCGGTCAACCTGAGTGGGCCCAGTGGGTGGTACTTGGTACCATTTCACCAATCCTGCATTTCATATGCATGCTCCTCCCTTCAGGACAAGATTTCCCTTCCTTCCACTGAAATTTTAAATCTTCATTGATTAAATCAACTTTGTTAATTTTAGGGAGATTCTAAGCATACAGACCACCAACACCGAATGTGTTTTGTCTTTTTCGTTTGTTTTGTTTTTGGCACAGTGTTCAAGCCTGTGAAAGTCTTTTTGGATTCTAGTTCCATTATCTAGCACAGGGGTCCTCAAACATAGTAGCTGGATCTCAGAATGTCCTGCAAAGGCTTTGGGGGTACTGATTTTGTGGGCCTTCCCTAGAAGTTCAGTCTTACATGAGGCCCAGAAATGTGTATGTGTATTTTTTAAATTATTTTTAATTTCCCAGACAACCAATCAAAACACAAGCGTCTGAGAGAGTTTTTGATATAAGAGATTCAACAAGAGGCATGTGCTAAACATCTCGTTTGGGCTCATCTTTGTGCAGAAATTTGGGGATTTCCGCTCCTAAGTAGTCTTGGAAGTGCAGGGTGGAATGTCAGAATCGCCCAGGGAGTTTTTCCTAGCCTCATTACCACTCCCTGGGTGGCCACGCCTCCCTCTGAAACCCTTATTATCAGCTCTTATTATCAGTGAACTGCTGTCCTTGAAGAGACTGCTCTTTTCCTGCCAGAAGCGTACTAAGCCTCCTGGGTTCATCCGGGATGTGTTTGAGATACGATTGTCCGACTTGCTTTGCGTTAATTTCTCAATTCATCTTTCTCAGTGTTGTGCTAAAATATGTTAAGGGAGACTATAAATATTGTGCTGAATTTAAATAGTGTTCATCAGACATAACATTCACCGAGCTGCCCTTCCTCCCTCGCTTCCACAAGTACTAATCGTTCTGGGGACAGAGAATGGTCTCGGTTTTAGGGACGCCCTAGTGAGCAGAGCGGGAGAGATCACTGTCCTCTTGAACTTACTTTCCAGTGAGGGGGACAGATATTCAATAAGTAAGTGAACAACGCTGCAAAAAGATTTTTAGTGAGGATGTGTGCTGTGAGAGAGGCGAGTAGGGGCGGTGACGAACCGTGCGGGCTGGGTGGGCTGGGCCGCTTCCGGGAAGGTCTCTCACAGTCATGCAGGAGTTGAGGACTGAAGGTCAAGAAGGAGCCAGCCTTGCACAGATGCGGAGAGAGTTTCTAGAAGGAATAGTGAGCCCAAATGTCCTGAGACAGGAAAGAAACTTCAGGCTTCAAATAAGACACTGAGGCCCTTTCAGGGTGACTCGCTCGTCCTTACTGAGTCTCTGCTGACTAGCAAAGAAATTTTTCTACCTCTTCTAGAGCTTAGGAATCACCGCTTCAAACACCTATTGAACATGTGCCTACTTTCCTGCAAGCTTTTTGTCTGTCCAGGTCCCTGTAATTAATAGAAAAGAATACATAAATACACAAAAACTTTGGGCGATCCCAAGCCCCGCTGGTAAATATTTTTACCTTACTCCTCCTACTTTATAATTTCAAAGGCCTTCTTCAAAAAAAGAATTGCCAATAAAAAATTGCTAGGGCCCCTCTCATGAGAGTGAAAGGTCCAGAAATTTCAGGCTGAATGGCTTCCTGGTGTTCACTTGTGCCCAGCACCTCCCTGCAGGCCGGAGGGTCAGAGTGACTTCCAGTCTCAACACAGAAAGCACAGCAGGAAGGAGGCCTCGCGGACGCCAGCACTGTGAGGGGCAGGAGCTCAGCAGCAGGAAGGAAGCCTGCTCTTCAGGGAATGCCAGAGAATTCACATTTGCCTTCTTCTCCATCCTTGCTGGTGAGGAGGAGTGGAGAAGAAAACTAGATCAGATTTAACCTTACAGGCATTGTGGCAATCAGTAAGTTAGGTCAGGAGGAAATACAGAAAGAATGTAGCACGCTATTTTGTAGTACGTAAAGAAGCTTCTAAAGGAAGTTTTAAGCAAGCAGAAAATGCGAGGTTAGGTAAATAAATAGGTAACAGCACCAAGCTGGAAGCATGGGGTGGAGACTGAGGCAGTGAAACAGGCTGGAGAGGTGGAGGTTGGTGGATGAAGAAGAGGAGGATGCAGCAGAGATGGGAGGGCTGGAGACAGTGAGTGAAGGCAGGAGAAGATGTGGTGCGGGGGCGTGTGCTTTATTTCATAATTAGTTCTGACCCTCAGAAAACTGCTCTCATGCATCACACAGAGTCAAATAATCATCTCACTAATAAAAAAAGAAATCGTCTCACATTACCAAAGACTTTAGCACAGTCCTTCTCTGCCTTAGCAGAGAAACCATTTGGTTACAGTTTGGGGGTCAGTATTTGCAGGCCATCGTAATGACATGGTGGTTTTTGTTATTTTGTTTGCAGTGTTGGGAATCAAATCCAGGCCCTTATGGATGTTAGGCAAGCACTCTACCACTGAGGTTCACCACCAGCCCCAATAATAAAAAGCTTTTTAATTAGCATCCGCATCCTAATTTTCTGTTGACAATAACAGTATGTTGCTTTTTCTTACTCTTATATCCTACCAAATGGTCCCCTATTAAATATCTGATATTTTTGTGTGTTTAAAATATTTTCGTCATATACATTACATGACATATATAACTTAAAAGGCTGTTTTAAATGTCACCGTGGTGAGATTTCCATGTAGGTCTGAATCAGAATAGTCGCTATCTTACCTCTCCGTCATTTTTCCCTCTCCTAAACTTTCTCTTCTTTCTCCCTCCTTTCCCCCCACCCTTCTCCTCTTACTTTCTTTCTTTCTTTCTTTCTTTTTTTTCCTTGCTCTTCCACTTCCACCACCTTCTTTTCCTTCTACTATCTAAATATATTCTGATGTGCATGATCTTGATGAAGCCCTAATCAACCGGAGTTTGTGATCAGGGAGGAATTTCTTTTAGGAAGTGTTCTTTCTTTCATGATATGTAACATGTCCAGTGGCTGCAGAGGGTTTGTACAGGCCAACATTGGTGATGACTTTAGGAATCTGAATATTGAATGTCATGTGGGAGCTGGAAATCAAGAACTCCTGAATGTAATTTTTGAAAGGCTTGTTTGTTCACACGTGACTTGTGACTGAATGCCACATTTTAGCTTTATGCATTTGAGCCTCTGATTGTAGGAAGAACATACAACTATTTTGTGTTTGTACTTGCCTGTTCAAACTGCTAGCTATATCTCTCCACGATGGCTTCTATCTGGACTTCTTTAATACATGAAATAGTTTGCAAGGAAGGACAGTCATTTCCTTGCCAGTGTAGGGGTCTTCTACATGCTAATTAATTCCAGCCTGACTACTTTACCTGCTGTTTCAAAGGCTGGCAGCTTGTATTCATCACTTGGATGACAGCTGTTTCTAACTACTTTTCCCTGAAAAGAAATAAAGAAATTAAATAAACCTTTTGCATGCTAATCACTGGCATTCTGAAGTGACAGTTGAAAAGTGCTCAAAGTGTGAGTCTAAGGCAGCCTTGAAAGATTTTGTCTACATCAAGCAATTGTTGAATTTTGATTTGATATTTCTGAAGTGTAGAGAGAAAGGGTGGCAGGTATCTGATGAGACAGTACTATCACAAGTGAGGATGAACCACTGGCAGAGACTTTAAATATAGTAAATGTCTACATTTAAGAAATTGATCTTTTATGCAAGTTGGGTATTACCTTTTTTTTCTTTTTAACCCATTAGCTTTTTCTCCAAGTCAACATGCAGATAGAAAAAGCAATTTTTTACAAGATATTTTTCCTTTAGGTCTTATTCAATTCATTTAAATATCTTATAATAATGGCTAATAATCATATTGTTTACCAATCCCTGAGCTATTCTTTGTCAAAATGGATTTCATTCCTATAGTAACTTCAATCTTTGCTATTTACAAAAACGACTGGGGACAAGAGGATTGGCTGATTCCTTCTTAGCAAAATAAGCACTGTGGGAAGAAGGTCTCCTAGTATGCTAACGTGCACACAGTGCCGTTTTGGAAAGGACTGTATAAGCTTCACAGAGGACTAGCATCCGGATGTTGGCAGCAGTTAATGTTCTTTGATTTACTCAAAGCTACTTGCCCCTGAAGGTTCTCTTCTACCTGTTCCTGGCTTTCCGTAACGCTCCAAGCAGTATGGTTCAGTCAGAAATTCTGTATCCTGCAGAGCATCGATGCCTTGATCACTTAAGTCACTTAGATGATGCCTACTTTTGAGGACATATTCTTTTTTCTTATTTGAAGATTATTGTCACTAAGTAATCTCACGGTCCTAGGACAAAGTTAACCTCCGCTGGTGCCTAGTTCTATTAATTTTAGCAGTTATATAGATTTGCATAATCATTACCATGATAGAGCAGTTTTATCAACCACACAAACATCCTTGATTGTAAATTAAATGCTGTCTTCACCTTTAGCCCCCGAGACACTGTTTTCTTAACATTAAAGTATAAAAAGATGGAAGAAGGCAGAGGAAAGGAGAACAATAAGGAAACGTAGAGGAGGAGGAAGAGGCAGAAGAAAGAAGTGGAAGCACAGACAGGGAGATGAGAAGGAAGAGAAAATGGGTAGGGAGCCCAGTGATGTGTTCAGTGGTGCCCACCAAGGGGCTTGGGTGTTGCCTGTGATAGTATCTTCAGCGCATTGTGGTTTCCTTTTTTTATGCAAGAAGATAAAATTGTTAGAATGATTTTTGTAACCATCCTCTAAATTGGACATTATGCGCTGGTGCTCCAGGGTAGAATTAGCCCAACTGACACCTTCTGTTGGCCTGTCCTGCCAATTCTAGGATTGTCTGTTACTAACTTAGCTCTCTGGGCTGCAACACGGGAAAACCACGAACTACACACCTTGGTACAGACTGCCAGTGAGAGGACCTGGGGTGGGAACGGAAGCTGAAGAGAAGCAGTCTTCTGCAGCCAGACGTGTGGCAAATAATGGATTCTCAGTCGCATGAAAACCCTCACTTTATTGCTGCAGACTGTGGCCACCTGTGGGATTTTTGCAGGGACTTGCCAGGACAGTCTCCCTGTAAGCCCTTGAGAGCCACCACTTGGCTGCTGCTTCAGCTTGAGGTTTCTGGGTCTGCCTTGTCGTTCTGCCTGCCTTCCTACACCTGTCACAGTGACTTCCCTGACCTTTGACCCCTCCCTCCGGCTTGCCCATCATTTGTGCGAACCCTAATTTCCATGTTGTACTCATCATTCCTGCAGTGTCTCCAGAAGCTTTGCTTACCTCCCCAAACTGCTAAACTGTATTTTAAAAGAAATTTTGTATTTGGTGCCAGCATTTAAAATTTAGGAGAGTTCTCTTTGAAGTCCTAATTGCCATTGAAAAAAAAAACAGAAGGTTAGGAAACCTTGGCCCAGCATTTCCTGCTGGAAGACAGTTAATTACATGGAGCTGGAGGGTAGCCATCCCTTTTAAAAAGAGTATGATCATAATCTAGCCCACCTCATTCATTATAACATCTTCCTAGACTTTGTAATCTTTGCATGTGTCTTCCCCCTCTCTAAATATTATCACTTTAATTTAAGGAAAAGTATTTACTTTAATAAATATTTATTAAAAGCTTACCAACTGCAATGCTATTTCTTAGGAACTCCTGGGTAGATGGAGATGAGTTAAGAAATGTGCAAGCCAGCTTCCCATTACTATGTCATAATAACTGAGATAATCACCTTAAAAGAAAGAAAAGTTTATTTTGGCAGAAGGATTGTAAGTTCAAGGACAGGTGGATTATATAATGAGTTCAAGTTCACTAAATAGTGTGACCTTGTCTCTAAATAAATAAATAGAATTTGGATCTATTCCTTCCCATAAAAGATAAGTTCAACCTAGTGAAAATGATTAAAACGATAATTTTAAAAATATTTACAAATTCCTATATGGAATGTTCTATTTTTGTCTACTACCATGAAGCAAATCCTTCTGCCTCAGCCTCCAGAGTTCTGGGATGAGAGGCATGTGCCACGATGCCTAGCTTACATCCAAATGTATATTCTTCTCCAATTACTGATGAAAGTATGGATGCTGTGTACTTGCTATGCAGTATGGTATGCATAGGAGCATGTATTTATACAGATACACATAAGTTTTTGGTGGAGACAAAGAGGAAATGTATTTGGGCAACTCAAACACTGTATGTTCATTTTATCTATCTATCTGTCTGTCTGTCTGTCTGTCTGTCTGTCTGTCTATCTATCTACCTATCTGATCTTTTCCAGAATACCAGATATCTGACTGCCAGATCCTTGGTTCAATCAATTTCTTGTCTGCTAAATATCCAGAGTAGAATATTCAGGCGAGTAGGACACATCTTACAACAGCGGTCGTGAGGGGTAGGGGTGGGGGTAGGGTGGTTTCTGCTGTGGCAGCTCGAGGAGTCACAAAACAGGTTATCAAGTAGTCACATAGTCCTACAGAAAAGGCTCATATCAGTCAAAATATGTACCTCTTTAAAAAGTGCGGTTTTGGGGTCGGGGATTTAGCTCAAGTGGTAGAGCACTTGCCTAGCAAGTACAAGGCCCTGAGTTTGATCCCCAGCACTCCAAAAAAAATTCACAAAAAAGTGCGTTTTCCTCACAGCAATGCCTCTTCCAGCATTAGAGGCAGAACAACAAAGTGAAATACCAGGCACACTGGGAAGGCTGGCATGGATTAGATTTCTGGCTGTGTCATTGACTGGGTTCCCTTGGATATATTTTGCAAATTCCCTGAGACTTAGTTTGCCTTCTACAACTGAGGATGCCAATATTACCAACTGTTTTAGTTACTTTTCTCTCGTTGTTGGGACAGAATACTCGACACCCAAAGTTAGGGGAAGAAAGGTTTATTAGCTCACAGTCTGCAGAGGTTTCAGTCTATAGTCCGCTGGTCCGAGGCAGGGCGGGGGCGTGGCAGACCTGCAGCGGGCCGGCCGCAAAGTAAAGTGAGGAAAATGCAAGGAATGTATGCAAATAAGCAATGCAAACAAGCAGCTAGTTAAGCTTCTTCTTGTATCTATTATCTAGGCTACCTGCCCCCAGGGCAGCCCACACTCCCACCCCCCAATCTCAGGCTCACATCCTTGATCCCAGCAGAACAATGCCAAACCGATCAATGGATCAATTTAGTAATCACACACTCTAGATCCAGCTATCTCTTACCACATGAGGCTTTGGGGGGACATCTAGACACAAACCATAACACCAACCTCATAAAGGAATCATAAATACTAAAATGTGAAAATTCAAGTAAAGAGTTTCGTACTGTGCTTGATTTATAATAAATGGGACACTCATAGTAACTACTAGTAAGTATCGATGTTAAAGCTTTTATTTATTTATTATTTGGTGCTAGGGATTGAACTCAGGGCCTTGTGATTGCAAGCCGAGCACTCTAACCACTGAGCTAAATCCCCAGCCCACTGAAGCATTTTTGCTGAGATAATGGTGTTCGTATTTGTGTGTGCATCAGGATCACCTGGAGGACTTGTTGCAGCACAGTCCGATGGATCCCACCTGCAGGATTGTGATTCAGGAAAGCTCCCAGTTCATTCTGCTGCTGGCTCTGGGAACACGCTTCCAGCGCTGCAGACCTACACGCTCAGACTCTAGGCTGCCTCTTGGGTGGGTGAAGATTGAGTTCGGTTACCGAACACAGTGAAAGATCCGAAGATTAAACCCTTCGGCCTTAGGCATGCTTCTAAAGCTAAGATACCCATGGCTCAGTGTTGGCGCAGGGTCTATTTCTAAAGGCGCAACACAATAGGAACGCCTGTATTTTCTTAGATCTCTGTCATATATTTGGAGGGATGCAGAAATAGAACATCTAATATCTCTCCAGAAATTCCCTCCTTGTTTTTCCTGTATGGAGCCTTCAAGGAGCAGCTCATTCACCTGCCCTGCAGCGAGTGTTCTCATTCCTTCCTCCAGGGCATTGCAGGACCGTGGTCGTGGCTGCTCAATCCTCTCTGCCATTGGCCCTGTGCTCCCCGCCCTGTTGATTGTACCCTGTTGGAGGAATACTGACTTTGCTGTGGCTGCCTTTCAGAAGAGAACCCTTTTCCTTAGATTTCGACAGAAGAAGGTTTAGGGTACGCCAAGCAGGCAGTGCACAAATGCTCGAGGGGAGTGTAGAATGACAAGGGACCGAATATTGTCATCCCTTCATACCAAACTGCACCTGTGGTCCTCACCTTGGTGGCACACTATCCCAATCAGTTTCTAAATTAGTATGGACCCTTCTCAAATACCATTTGCTTATTGGAGCTTCAAACCTGGGTGGCATTTATTGCCTAAGTGCCTCACCTGCAATACCTCTTTTGATCTTTCCATAAGCCTGTGGCCTGGGAAGGACCATGGCAAAGCGCCACACCACGGCCATTATAATGGTCACACCACAACCATTGTAAATGTTCCCGGGAGCTCTTTTGAAAACACAGAGCATCCTTAGCCCAACTTGTGGTAATGCAGTCTGTAAAACCGACTTCCCTGAGCACAGGGCAGGGCCAGTTACAGAGGATTATGGGCGGAAGGACTAAAGGGCAGGAGACCAGAAGAAAATGAAGAATAAGTAGAATCTTGGGGAAATTGGGGGAGACAAGGGCTTTGAGATGCTATGTACCTTGACCAATGTAGAACATTTACTAAGTAAAACAAGTAGGATTCGATTGAGAATCATCTGATATGAATTACAGTCCAGGCAATAGAATATATCTTCCTTCTAGGAACCTGCAAAGCAGGTTGATATTTTTGCCGAACAGATTACGTACATAATCAATATTATCCTTTTATATAATGAATAGATGGAAAGATCAGTAGTTGTTTGTAGAAAATACACATACTTTTGATTTAGATAGTTGCCCACCAGTGAGTACAACTATCAAATCTGCGATTTAGGAGTTTGGTTTTTCTCTACTTCCTGCTACATAGTTAACCAGGACCATAGTGTTCGCAAGTTTCAGAAAGATTTTTTTTCTTTCTTTTTAACAAGAACTTAACGGTGCTTAAAAAAGAAATTGACTTTTCAAAAATAATCTTTATATATCTAAGTCTGAAATTTTTAACTCTAATTAGGGTTCAGCATGGAAACGATATATCATCATTTCGTGGAAGAAATTCATATTTAGAATAAGAGTGTTATTTTAGCTATTGCAAAGCATCGTCTTTCTGAAGAACTTCTCACTTTCAAAAGCAGGATTTTATTATTGAGTTTCCTATAAATGTTCAAATGTGATTCTCAGGTTAAATATCACAATTTAAGTGGCTCCAATAGATTTTCAGACATAGTTTATAATATGATTTTAAGTCAGTACCTGTTTCAATTGAAATACTAAACTATGAGTGAATAAAACATAATGTTGATGGTTGAACAAGCTGATTGCTTCATGAACTGATCTCATTTTGGAAAGTATTCTCTTACTCATGGTAACAGACATTACTGGCTCATTTATTTATTCATCATTTTTTTCTATATCTATATATTTGAGTGCCTTCAATGTGACAAAGATTTTCCTTCAAATGTGTTATTTATTAATCTTACAGTTTATCAAGCAGTTGTAATGGTATCATTGTCAAGAGTGCTTGTCATGTGACCAGCACGTAACACATTGTCTCTAACTTCTCGGAATTCTTGTGTTTTGGTTATTATTTTTACATTTTGTTATAATTTCCACTTTACCTTTGTTTAGCTAAAGCTCAAAGAGGACAGATCACAGAATTAGCTGTGACCTGTGCATATAAAGCCACATACAATATCTTTCTATGTTTGCTTACATTTTCCCTCCCTGAGCGTCTGTAGGGTTGTCTGTGTAGTCACCTTAGCTGATCTTTCGGTAGTCAGAGACAGGCTGACTGGCTTCTAGTATCTTGACTTCTAAAAATCTAATTCTTGAGATCTTGGGCCAGGCTAATATCAGAGCCAGGTTCTCATTAAAGTAGAAGACTCTTGAGGATGTGAGTCATATTGCCTGGGCTCTGTCATCCTAGATTACTGGCAGGGCTCTCCCTGGATTTTCATACTCACGCTGTCTGCAGATACTGGTTGCTTTTTACAGACCACATCATCATCCTCTGGTCTAAGGTAGATGCTTCTTCTATTAATCTCTTCTATTATGGAACTTGGCAAGTAGTTTTAACTTAGTCTAAGGGAATGACTAGATTGGGATCCCAGAATTCAGGAAAATAAACTAAATCTAGGATTCATAGAACTTGGCAAGAGAAGGATTATGGGATCTTTCTTCAAAGTAAGAATGACCCCTCTGTCAACAAGGATCTGGTCTGATGAACAAACCAGCCAGCCCAGAAAGACCTGGAGACATAGGCAAGACCTCGTTATGTGTTATTTTGGTGGACATAGTTGTATTAGGTTTAATGGTTCACAGGGAGATACCTGCTCAGCACCAAGACACTTCAGGGGAATAAGGCCCTGGCTCCGAGAGTATCTCCTGCCTGGAGTGTCTGAGGACTTCCATCTGCTGAATGGAATACCTGGGATTTGGGGAGAGTCTGCCTCTGACATTCCTAGAGACATCTCCTTAGCCTGTGAGCTGTTGCAGGGCCTCTTTTAAGGATAGTGTGTTAGTGGAATACTTGAATCCGGGAAAATTTTCTGTTCAAAGTGCAATCCTTAAGCCTAGGATCATTGATTTAATCTGTATACCACGGGTAGTCAGCTGGGAAATGTGTCTTGAGGATGCGGATTTGAAGGAGAGACCCTGGACTTACTGCAGTGAACTGTGTTCCTTATGAATGGGCCAGACGGGGGCATGGCTGCGGGCTCGGAATTCTGGAAGCAGGTATCAGATTCCATACATGAAGGTGCTCAAGTTCAAGAGCCAAGTCCCCAGCAACACTTCTTGTTTTGTTCAGGCCTGGTGACTCTTGCATCACAGGCACCTCGTTTGCTCAATTAGCGATGACTACTTGGAGCATCGTGAGAAGGATTTTGAGGCTCTGTACCAGCTCAATGAAAAACGATGCTGTGCTTGATTAACAAACACTGAGTGCCAAGGGCACAAGGTAAAAGAGGAGCATAGCACACAAACCACACACTTGTCACTTCTGGCCAAATTTTGGGGCCACTGCCAAATCTGAGAACATCACTGACCCCAGAGAATGGGCAAGACAAATACAAATAATCTGAGTAAAACAACATATTTCTCCATTACGGCTGTTTCAGATCATTTGCATATTTGTTGAGCTCATAAAATAGTGACAATCCTCTGTGCTCTGACGATGACCTCTTTGGCTTTCCTTAAAGGAGACCCTTTGACCGGGGTCCCCCACCCCTTCCCTTCCTCTGTCACCCAGTGTACCTGATCTGCCCCCATGTCTCTCCTGTGTTTTTCCCTTGGCAATGAATACAGTATTCTGTCTCCTTTTCAGGGTGGCTTCTTCCATTCTCTCCTCCAGCCATACTATAAAATAGTTGATGTGGAGAAATACGGGTTGTTTGGAAAGCGCTCTGGCTCTCAGAGGCCGCTGGTGTATCATCTTGCCCTCCCCCTGACTGTGACTTAGCAAGTGGGAATACTTTTCATAAATTACTATTTGTCTTTGTTTCAAATTAATTTTACCCTGTCATCAAGCTATCAGATTACAACCCCAATTCTAAGTAATCGTGCATGGAATTTGCATGATTTTGTAAAATATAGACAAAGAATCAGAAATTCAGCTTCCTGGTTCCCACCACTTGCTGAGTATGTCTGACTTGGATCTGATTTTGTTTGATTACATGAGTTCTTGGTCAAATATAGAGAATTGGAGCATAATGTTGCCATCTAATAGTTCAAAGGAAATGTAGCTTCAATCTGTTGTTAAAATTGTATTCCAGTATATTTGAAGTGCTCGGGTCTTTACTCTGAAAGAGGTTTTGAGTTTTACATTTCCAGTTTATTTAAGATTTTAGGCCGTAGTTATGTTTTCTGACCTTGCTGTCTTCCTAAACTGACCTAAGTTGACCTATTGGTTGCTATTTAAATAGCTAATCTCAGTACTGTCTTCTTTCAAAAGTGGCCCACATATTACTATTAATTAAAAGGATTTTGTCCTTATTTCTATAACCTTTGTCAGTTGAGTTTTATAATATTTGCTGGATCTATCACTCTATCTCATTGGTAGTATATTTTTTCTCATCCTATATGTGTATATTCATCTTTACACTGTGAGGTATTCACCTTACACGCTGCGAGCTATTCAGCAATTTTTGAAAATTCTGAGTCTTCCCAAAGAGGGAAGTATAAGAGCTGATATTTAAAACACATTCCTTTTTGAAGGAATGTGACTGTGTTAAAATAAAATAATAGAAAGCGTACTTGTTTAAGACAGGGGGAAAGGAAAACGTCTCTGTGGGGTGTTTCCTTTAAAATACAGAGATAGAATGGCAGTAAGAAAGACCATAACCCAAATTACTTTTTTTTTCCTCAGAAGGAATGGATAAATCAAATATGCCTTTTGCAAGGAGAAAGCACAGTGTGGGGTGTTATATGGCAAAATTTTAATGGAAAGCAAGATTCTTTATTGACATCTAATAAATAACAAAACAGAAAAATGAGATGATGAAATGCAGATAAATTGGACCTCTAAGTCAAGTATTTATTGAGTTCATTGTTCATTTTTAGGACAGCTTTGACCTTTCCATAATGCGTAAAGGGCCCCTGTCTCCCAAAAAGTTACACTCATGAAGAGCAAGCTGTATTCAATATCTAATAAAGTTATAAGAGAGAGGGGGGCATTGGTTGACTCATCAGATGTGTAACTGTAGAGCTGTAGCAGCCTGTCACTCTAAATTCTCTCAAGAAAATAGCTAGCAAGGTTGGAACACGGAGTGCTAAGGACAAGATCCTTCTTTGATTTCCAAAGGAATAATTGCTGCTGCTGGTTTTCCAAATTGCAAATTAGGGGACTAGAAAAGAATTTGATTGGCTCTCTTGCCAGCCAATCCGTAAGTGCCTCCCCTGTATCTGGCACTAGAACGGAGAAGTATACAACAGTTTCCATCTCACTGTTCACAAGAAGAGTGAGTGTTCATTGAGAGTGCATCACACTGGGGCGCCTTTCCTTTGATTAACCCATTTGGAGCCAGGTATCCCAGCTCTTAGAGTGGAAGATATGCAAATACTTAAGTATTCAGAGTGCTAATAGGGTAACCGAAGTTTCCTTTTTTTCTCTTTTGTTACATGAGACACAGTGGGTTGATGTTAATACAAGTTTATAATAATGACATTGCTGTGTAAAATCAAGTTTTCTAAATGAAAGCCTACCCCTGGGATAGCTTCTATGCCAATTTTCCTGTTTTTGATTTGAATTTGAGGATTAAGAATTCCTTTTGGACCATCTTTAGACATCAAATGGAATTTGAGGCTACAGGGTGTCTTTAAACACCACATTTATTGATTCTAAGCATGAATCTTTGGAGAAACTGCAAAACAGAAAAAGGCTGGAGTATGTAATCAGTTGCATTAAATTGAACATCATAAAAACCTCCCTGGACCTCAGTTTCCTAATCTGTAAAATGGAAGTGAAATTGTATATACGGCCGTTATAATTACCATCAGTTTTGCCCTCTTTCCCATATTTAATGTCCCAGGGCCTACACACCTCACTACTCTCCATAAGGGTTAGTTTGATCATGTGTAAACTAACCATTGTGGCTACATTAAGTGAACAAGTGTCACAGCCAATGTGGGAAGTGTGCTTTTCTTTTTCAGGGCCTGCTGGCAGGTGAATCGTGCCACCTCACCCTCCAGCATCCTCTCCCCCCAATACTGCACTGAAATTTCTCCATTTGGCATTTATTGCTTTTTATTTTACAGAGTTTCTAATTGGAGGCCCCTGATTGAGTTATGATTTCTCTTATATTTTGATCAGTGCCCGAGCCTGGGTTGGGTGGGCCCCAAACTTTCGACTGGGCCGCCAGAGAATAAAAGGCAAGAGGAAGAGAAGAGCAGGACCTTGTCTGGATGGGCAAAGGGAAGAACCTGGGAAGTAGCAAGAGCCACAGTCATTTATTTCAGACTCTCACCTAGAAGCTTCATGATGCAACTGCCCAATGTAGAGCTCTTAGAATTTTTAAAAACATGTTTTTCTGAAAAGAAAAAAAAAATCTTACAGGTAAGCTGAAATACAGCTTTTAGCGATTTTTTAGTAATTTGGTAATTTATATGAAGCATTTCTTTTCATTCAGATGGTCTCATTGTTCTTTTGTAACACTATAATTGGCAAATAGTGTTTACTTGTACAAACAGTGTGGGATTTAAGGAAGAAGGGGAAGAAAGCCTTGCTTACTTGCCCTATAACCTAGTGCTTACCCCTGAGGGTTATTTAACGTGGCAGGTGGTGACAAACTACTGCTGATGGCATCTCTCATAGTGTAATCTCACTGCTCAGTGACAAATGCCTCTGACAAACGGAAACCTGGTGTTATTCTAAAACAGAAAAGCATGAATATAATTCAGATATGGGCTAATAAAAATGGCTTCTCCAAACATGTCAAATAAATTAGACCCCTAAGGAGGGACCATATTACAAATGGCAAAGATAAAATGGAATGGATTTTTTTCCTCTCCTCACATTGTTTGTGTTGCTGTCAGTTGTCAGAGTAAATTAATACTCTCGGAAGCAGTCCTATTATCATGCCACCTTGTGAGGTTGTTTTTAGTAGTTTGAACTGTTAGTGCTAATTGAAAAACTATCTGGGAAAGTTAATTGGGGGTGACACTGGTTGGTTGTGATCAGGACCTAACTGGGTTAATTGTTGATTGTAGACCCAAAAAGGGGCTATGTTTTTCTACCTCATGGGTTTTAGCTAAGTTCATGAGTTAGTTGTTTGTAAATCATAAAATTTTACTGTGTGATAATTGTTGAAAGGCACGAGTAACTCCATGTTTAATTTGGGGACAGTTGGAAATGTTACCACCGTGTCGTTGCACATAGCAAATCAGGAATGAACTCAAAGGAGATTTATACATACACCTTTCCAAATCAGTGTGGTGTCAGCCAGGCACACACTAGTTTCGGGAGTTTTGCTCCTGCACTGTTATTTTTCTCTAAGCTAATTTAATTTTTTTGGTTGTTTTTCCTTATCTTTGATGTAAGCAATAATATTCATGAATTTAGAGGTTTAATGCTTTTATATTTTTCACATATAATAAAATATAATCATGGAAAAATTGTTCTTAATTTTTCTTTAAAATGTGGGAAATACTCTATATCACTTCAAAATACTCTCACATTTGGGGATATATTTATACGATTATGTATGTACTATTATTGACTATTGATTTTCATAACTGCTTAGGGTTTGTTTTTCTTTTTGCTTTTTGTAATGCTTGGGATCAGACCCAGGGCCTGACACATACTAAGAAGGCATTCTGCTACCGAGCTACATCCCGAGCCCCTCTTCTTTTTATTTTGGGATGTCAGGCCGACCTTGAATTTGCAATCCTTCTGCCTCAGTCTCCTGAGAAGTTGCTATTACAGATGTGTCCCACTTGCTCTATTTTTTTGTGCCTTCTGAGGCACTGACTTTCCTTCCATTTGTTAGAAATATATTTGTGTATGTATATTGAGGAAATGAAAACATACAATAGGTGTAAGTATTTGCTGACCTGTTCTGGAATTATAATAGTGACTACTAATTACAACGGGTACACTTTGGGACACTGTGTGGAATAGGCTTCCTGTAGCAAAGTGATGAGAGGTGGGCCTGGGAGCAGAAGTGGGAGGCCCCTCTGATCCATGGCTACTGCCTGCCAGGTGCTCGTGTGGAGAACTCTGAGGCTGAGTCTGGGCTCAGCGGGGAGGAGCACAGCCGCTGCCAGTGATGTCTGCCCCGACCGGAAGGAGGCGGGGTGGCGAGTGTGCTGGGCACTAACCATTGCTCTGCGGGGACGGCATCATTGTGTAGCGTTGCTCTGGCCACGGCTTCGCGGGGAAGTGAACAGTGTTTTTAGATCCTTGGACTGCTGGATTTTTTTTACCTACTTAACATTTCCATCTTCGTTATCTTTTATTTTGATAGGTACAAAATTTTTATTGCACTTATGCATCTAATTTCAACCATAATAAACATATTATTTAATTCTTCCTTTGTTCTCCCTGGTTGTATTCTGACATTCACTATTTTATAACCCTGTTATTTCTAGGGCTTCTTCAGTGTTTATGCTCAGTTCTACCCAGTAGCTTTTGACTAACTAGATCTCTCTAGATTTTCTTACTGAAGCTGAAGTTGGACTCAGCCACTTGCTTTCACATATTGCTAATGTGTGTTTATTACCTTTTGTATATCCAAATTCCCAGCAGGCTGAGAACATGGAGAATGCACAAAAATTTATGTAGTTTAAATGTGCATTTTTACACACATGGCATCATAAATATAATGAGGTGGTTTATAAATAAGGAGAAATAGCTTTTACGAATGGGAGGTTCTTGGCTTTGGCTCAGGACAACTCCCCGAGAGGTGCAGATTTTCAAATATGCAACTAAAAGGGAGGAGAAACTGTTAAGTCCAGAGGTGGACTATGAGCTGCTGCCCTGTCATAAAAGGCAGCTCCTAGCGATCGTAAACCCAGCTACAGTAAAGAATTAAAGAAACCGAGTTTAAACTAAGGGAAGACAATTTATTTAAAAGTGGTGAAAAGGGGGGAAGGGAGATGATAGATAGCTACTCGGTGAGCATTCGAAAGTGAAATACTCGTGGATTTCTAGTCCGTGCCTCCTTTTATTGAGATCCTTGTCCCGTGTCCCACGTACACTCCTGCAATGTGACTGGCTGGCTTGTCTTTCATTTTAACCTTGGATTTCTTCTGGCTGTGTGACGCTCCCTGTTCTTTGGTGGAGGGTAAAATCATGGGTGGGACCTTAAGGACAGATTACTTAGATTTAAGGGTTAAATAAAGGAGAAGTTTGTGATTCTTACATTAATCACACTACCTGGGTGGGGGGGGGTCTTCCCTTACTAGTTCCTCTGCCTTTGACTCTTTAACCTTTGGACTCTAGCTGCCTTTATGTTTCTAACTATTGGATTATAGCTGTCTTTGCTTCTCAAGTCTGGCTGTAGAGGTCAAAGTTGTCTATTAATTTTTAATAATGTCTAATGAGGGCTTTACCCTACCTTTCCCTACCTGTGGGGACCCCTGTCCTTACAGTATGACACTCTCTTTTTCCCCCTGTTCCCTCAGACTTTTTCTTTCTGTCCTGCTTCCGGGTATGGGTTGAGAAGAAAAAGGGTTGAGCTAGCAGATTCTACTCTAGCCTAAACTGGGAAACCAAAGTTTGCATTTTAGAAACAAATTTTGACACTCCCTTCCAGGCTCAGACATGTACAAGAGCCAAGGTTTTTCACCCACCCTTAGTGCCTGTGGAAAACCGGCCGATCAGTCAGATTCTACTCTTGTATGTTCCCCATGCCCAGACCCTACCCCTCAATACCTCAAACTAATACTCAGTCAGCCTAGCTCCAGTGAAAATTCTCCTTGTCCAATAGAGCATTTCGCATGCATGCATCTAAAGAGTAGTGGTTCTCACATTTCACTATGCCTAAGAATCGCCACAGGGTTTATTAAAACACACATTGCTGGATCTCACCTAAAATTTCAGATTAAGTAGACCTTGGGTGGGACCCGAGAATTTAGATTTAGAACAAATTCCCAGGATGTCGACCTGTTAGTCTGGCACCACACCCAAGAGCCCTTGCAAAATGTTGCCCAGCTTCATTGCAAACCTCTCCCAATTGAGGCTGAAGTTATGTAGGTCTTGGCCTTGTTATCCTCCAGATGATCTGTTCTTACAAACAGCTTCTTGCAACATGTGCAAAGCTCCAAAGGTGGAAAGTGTATAAGAGTGATCTTCTGGTGCCGCTTCTTTGTTTTCACCACTCCTGCCTGCTCCCTCTTTCCATCCAGCCCTGTCTTCTACCACCTTTCTATCTTCTTTTCTCACTCTACAAATATCTGCAAATCAACAAACAAAAATCCAGCACGCACAGAGCCTAGAGTGCAAGGGAATAAAATGTCTGAATTGCAATACCAGAGAGATAAACATCTCCAGAGACCTCATCACATAGAAACCATGTGAACCATCTCCCTAGGTTATGCAATGGGTAGTCCTGTTGAGTGGTATTATCTGGCAAAAACATAGACCAGCAAAAATCTTCTTTGTGAGCACTTTTGCATTTCCCCGGTTGGGTTGGCAGGATGGATAACTATCCCACTTGTGAAAATCCACAATTAGGAAAGGGCTTTCAGCTCCTTGGCTGGCCTCTAAAATGTCTAATGTGTAGAAAATCCATTTGTAGTAACCTGTTTAGCAAAATGGTAGCCTTAGGCCAATAGCAGTCTAGACACTGTGCAACCCCACCTTTTGAGTTCTTCTTTCTGTCAGACAAACACTGTCTGTCTCAATTGCTCATGGGAAACCTCCCTGTCCCACACAAAGGAGTGTCGTAATTTCCTTCCCAAAAAGACGGAGAGCAAGAGAGCCCCAGAAGAGAGCGGAAGACTAAGGGTCATCTCATGCTTTCCTCAAAATTCCAGACTCAGTTTAAATGAGCCAGCTCAATGTACACATCAGTCAGTCTAATCCCTACGCAGCCCTCTGGGCTTTCTCCACACCCTCGGCTGGGAAATAGTCGTCTTCCCTACCCTGTCGGTTCTCACCCTTCCTTATTCAGTTTGTGTGGAAATGAGCACCAAGGAGCCTACCATGCCCTGAATGCTTTATTATGTCACTGGGAGAGAAAGTGGCAAATATTTTTTCCCCAGTGGAAGGTTCCCTCACCATTCTGCTCATAGACTTGCCAGGGGGTGGTGTGTGCTGTGTGTTTTTGCTTTGAAATATAATGACTGTTTTCTGCTAAATTCCTTTGGCTGGTCAGCTTTGATAGCATGTCTGTGCTTTAGACGATAACGACAAAGAGAGTTGGTTTTTGTTTTATTTATTTTTTTCTAATAGGGAGAATTAATATGCTGCAATCTGTCTACCATATTGTGTGCCTTTTTCACAAAGACTCTTATTAGAAAGGTAAATGCTTAGCCTAGCCCTCACTGAGATTTAAAAAGTCTTCTCATTATCTCCTCTTTGCAAATAATTCAGGGGAAGACCAAGTTTCTGGTTTCTCATTATTCCTAGGCACAGAATTCCAAACAGAATACAGAAAAGCATTTTATAGATGTGCCTTTTTGTCTTTTTCTTTGGGTGGGGGCTTTTTCTGTGACACCACTCACGTTATTTTAGTGATTCCTCTTCATCAATTAATATAGATTGAAGGCTAGAAACTGGGGCTTTGGCAAGGTTGAACTGCTAATAAAATATGTCTTCACTCACATTTCTGCCCACTTGATTTCTTTTCTGAGAGGGTGCTTTACAGCAGTGCTAGTTTTTCTAAAAACTGCTGAATTTTATTTCGCACTAATAACACTTGGGATCTTTATGTGCTAAGGATAAATTAAGCACTCCACGAACACAGAGTAGACATAGGTTTCACCGTGGTGTAGCCTTTTCTGCACTCATTATATGTGGAGAGAAATCTGTGTTTGTGACAGTGTTTGGGGAGCATGAATGCAGCCATTCAAAAAAATATTAATAGCTTTGTCCATTTTGCTGATTTTAGGTAAAGGCAGCAGTTTTTGATACATTCTGATGAGTTGTTAATATAGATACTAAAACTATTAGAGGTGAAATGGCCCTTAAAAACCACTTAGTCTAAGAATTTTGTGTTGCAGAATGAAGAATCAAAAGCAAAAATGATTATTTGAGGAATTATAAAATATGTCCTGTGAATCTGGTCACAATCAAAACTAGAACTCAGGGATTAGACACCCAGTCCAGGGCACTTTCTACCACACCTTGTCATTTTTCAAATAATGAACAAATCATTCAAATACATGAATATTTGCATGATTGTACAAAACTTTGAATTGCTATTTCAAAATTGTAAATGATTCTAAGATACTGAATCTTCCATACTTTAAAAATGACTTACTTTGAGAGCGTAGACTTACAGAAAATTTGGAAAAATAATTCAGAGTTTTAAAAAAATATATCTCTCTTACCTCAGGTCTCCTAATGTTAATATCAGAAAGCCAAAGACAACTGAACAAGAAATTCACAACTGCACAATATCATTACACTTAAGACTTGATTCAAATTGTAACGATTTTCTAAAACTAATGTTCTTCTTCTTCCTTTTTAAAAAATCCTGTCCAGGATCTTGCCTAACATTTAGTTATTAGTCTTCCCTATCTTATAGCTGATTCTCGATCTCCTTGTCTTTTATCACTTTGACACTTTTGAAGAGTATGGGTCATTTTGTCTAAAGCCACTCAGTTTCACTTTGATACTTGTTATGGTTGGAGTAAAGTTTCAAATAGCTTGGAAATTGAGAAGCTTCTATAATTTATGGTATATCTTAGTGTAGTGGGCAATAACTTTTTTCTTTCTTTCTTAAATATAAAATAATGATTCATTTTATGATCCATAGTGCCTTGGAATCAGTGAAATGTGTGTGTGTACAAATATCAACATCTATCTATCTAGTCTGTACCTTCAGTGTTCAATGCTATAATTTCTTGCTAGTATTGTTGAATAAGATGTTTTAAGTAAAAGCCTTGTAAGAGTACAAAACAATAAATACTATAGGTGTAGAATAATTCAAGTAATTAAAAAAGCATTATTAAAATCACATGCATGGGCAAGGAGGGATCAGAGAATCACAATTCTAAAAAGCTTTGAAATCATTTTTTTAGAGTCTACAAATAGTTATTTAGTCTTTCTCCATAGGCTATTATGAACTTTCGTGAAGTTCTAAGTTACTTTTTGAGTTAAATAAAGCTCTATGTGGCCAGGGAAATAAAGGTATCAAATAAACACAAATCTATAAAATGAGTGCCTATTCTTCCTCCTTTCTTCCTCCCTTTCTTCTTCCTCTTCTTCTCTGGTTCCTTTGCTATTTCCTCCTCATCTTTCTCTTCCTTTTACTTTTTCTTTTTTTCCCATCTTTTTTCTTCCATTTCCTCTTCCTCAATGGCCTCTTCGTCCTACTTTCTTCCTCCACACCAGTAATTTTTTCTCCTTTCTACTTACTTTTTTCCTCTCATATTTTTACCTACTAAAAAAAAGAAATCCTTTCTGTCTACACAGCCAGAAAACTGTTAACTGAAATTTGAGAGAGAAAACTTTCAGGAAACTCAAAAAGCTTGATTGCCCAATCATTTACAGTTTTACTTGGAGGGGGCATATGTTATGGAGAAAGCATACAGTATTAGGAGATGATTAGCGTAGGTGATTAGCGTGGTTCTATTATGTATTTTTTGTTTGAAGTTTACACGATAGTATAAGACTTAGAGAACTATAATGTCCTAGATATTGTTAATTCACAAATACAATTGAAAACCTATGCCACACATACTTTTCCATCTAACTAAAACAAACTCAGAATGCAGCACAGTGGGCAGCTGGCCTTCTAGTAAATGAGGTGTGGGTAGGCAGATAGAGATTATGGAGGAGGAGTAGAGGAGCGTCCCCATTTCAACTGATGATGAGTGAGAGCTGAGAAAATCAGATTTCTTGCGTGGGCCAAGTGTTTCTGTAGCCTCTCCCATGGCAGTCAGGAGTGGCCTGCTCTGCCCTTCCCTGACACCTCCTCCCATAATCCTGTTACTCAGGGAAAGCGACCTGGGAGAGTGAAGTGACTCATTACTCTATTAGACAATGGGACTTTCAGGTTTTGACTCATGCTGCCGAGCACACCATCATCCTGACTAATACACTAACTACGAGGCACTGGAGATCTGAGATGTAAGTCATGAATTCAGTATTGACATGAAAAAATGTCACTTGTGTTGTGCTGAAACAGGCATGCTGATTATGTAACAGCTTCTAACACATTCCCTGCTGGTGGTGGGTTTTGACTGACATTTTATGGGTCTTATTACTCTTGAAAACAACACTAAAAATGCCATGACAATCTCAAGATGGAAATACGAACACATGATCCTCCCCTGCTGAACTAGAAAATGGCTTTCTGGAACTCTCTTGGAAGAAGGCTGAAAAAACAAAAGATATTCACCTGATTCACAAAGATCAATCTTTCTTCGGTCCCTACGTGGGGAGGGCCGCTTCAGATCATAGGCAAGCCAGTGTGGTCTGGACTCCGGAACTGTTTTTTTGGAGGGGAGAGTTCTTTAAACTCACAAACAAATCCTAACTTTTGCAGTAGAGAATGAAGTGGTTTGATACATATCATATTTGCAGTAGTGATTTAGAAGAGTTTTTTTTTGGGGGGGGGACGAAGTCCTTGGTAGAAGGAATTCATTTTAACAATAGAAAGCCAGAAATACAGTAGAAATTCAGAACTTATGAATGAATTTAAGTTGATTTTTTCCTTCTATATACAATGATTTTTCAAAGTGAAATGGAGCTTCAAAAATGTCAATGAAATATAAATGGCACATTGCAATTGTTTTAATTGAATTTTTGGCTCCCTTCAAATAAATTAGAATAGCAAACACTCTGATTTAGAATTTCCAGGCTTCCAATTTCCTTCTGATTTTATGTAAGTAAAATATATTAATTAGGCCACATCCTTTCCAGTCCCTTCCAGCATCTTTGGACCCTGAATTCTATCTGTCTTGTTATATAATTAATAGTAATAGCAGGAACTATAGAAATAATAGCAAGATTTATTGAGTTTTTTCCCCACTTTAGGAACCAAAGTAGTCTGGTTTCTGTAACCACTCTGCTACACTTTGGTGTTATGTTTTTAAATCATGCTTGATTCAAAATGAGAAGGCAGGAGGCTTGGTGTCTCTTTTCTCCCACGTCAAATGCGGTCTTTACTCTGAAGAGGTGAAACAGGTGTTGGGGGAGGAGGACCAGAATGAAAAGCTGCCTTCATGAGGCACTTTGAAAGAAAGGTGCTGCGAGAATCAGGTTTTGTTAAGTCCCGAACGATACGAAGTTAGAAATATTGTACTAGTGAGGCAAAAAGATCATTTTTCTGGAAGCACATGTTCAGTGTTGGCAAAGCGTAAGTTGTTTTTGATAAACCTGTTTTCATGTAGAAATTACGATAAATGGGCAGCAGATGTTTGCTTTTACGAGGCCTGCATTTGATTGGCCAGCGATAAGAATGCACGTGGTGATGGTTAAGTAGCAGCTGGTGTCAGTTTCGGAGGATGATGTTCTATCCTTTCTGTCTTGACCAGTCTGAGAGCAGCAACGTCAATATCTGAAGTTATAGATTCAGTATGAACCATGAGATCCTGAAACTGGTTGTTTATAGAAATATATCAGTAACTTAACAACACAAGGCAAAATGCTCTTTTTCCTAGTTATGGTCTTTTTGGTGGTTCTTTAAATGATTTTACTAGATCTATACTCTGAATGTTTCCAGCTTAGATATGGCTGATTTAATATACTATGTCCTAAGAACTTGTTTGCAGAGGTGGTAAATTTTATCCAGTACAAAATGGTGTATGCCCAGAATTTAAGAATTGTAAGAAATGGAAGGAAAAAATGGAAACGAAGCTTTTGTAAATAAGGAGGGAGAAGGGGGAGGGGAGGGGAATGGGAAAAAAGAAGCAACAAGATATATCATGTACAGGTACAAATCCCCTATGATGAATGTTATCACTATGTACATCTAAAAAGTACCATTAAAATAAAATAAAATTTAAAAATAAATAAATAAATAAAAGAACAACAACAACAAAAAAGAATTGCCTTTTGCCCCAACAATTTAGAGGAACTGGAAGAATGGCCATTGCTATCTTATTTAGATAAGTTTCAACAAGCAAACCCTGGAGAGGAAATTATGGTGAGGTTGAAAAACATGACCCCTTTTCAGATGAGTGATGTTTACATGAATGGTCAAGGGGGATAGAAAACATTTTCTTTATTCTTTTCACTCCCCATTGCTAGCAACTCAATAACACTAAATAGAGTATTTATTATTCATCGGGTAAAAAATGATGAAACAAAATCCTATGGAGATCTCTCCTTTAGATAAGCAATAAAGCCTCTACTGATAGAATTATTTTAGATGCTGTCTTTTGACATGGGTTTTGCTTTTCCTTGTCTTTTTAATTGAGTTATATCCTACAGTACAGTGCACTAATCTTAAGTGTATGACCACTTCTGATTAAAGAATAAAGCATTCCCAACATCCTGGAACACTCCTTCATCACCCTTCTTTTTTCACCTCCTTTTTCTGCAAAGCAGTCACTATTCTGGCTGTCACCATCCACTAGTTTTGTTTGCTGTTGAATGTTATATAAATGGACTCATACTATCTAAGCTTGGAAAAAAGTGAGTCCTGGTGTATGAGAAGCAGCTTTTAGGAATGGCCAGGCCAACAGGCTCTGCTGACTCTCTAATGACTTTGTTTGCCCTGTAGGGTTTGGAACAAATGCCAAGGTCACCTAGTGGACAACATGGTGCTTACAACCAAGATGGCTATAGTTATGTCGAGCTGGATCCCTACTCTTCTGCTCAACAAAATATTTTTTAAATTCACCCATGTTGTTGCATATACAAGCAATTCATTCTTTCTATTATTGTGTAGTACTTCAATTTATGTATCTGGCAATGTTTACTTATACATATCCTTGCTAGGCATTTGAGTTTTCCATATTTGTAGTTTAGTTATTCTATACACTTACTCCTAAGAACATTCTCAAACCTGTCTTCTGATGAGCAATTGCATTCACTTCTCTTGTATATATATGAGGAACTGAATTCTGGATCATAAAACTGCTTAGACATTTTAGCATTCTGCTGGGTGAGTCCTGGTATACATTCAATGTGGTTTATTTATTTATTTTTTTTTTGGTGAGTGCTGGGGCTCGAACTCAGGGCCTTGTGCTTGCTAGGGAATCAGTGTGGGTTTTAATTTGCATTTCCTTTAAAATAATAATATTGAACAGTTTTTCATATTCTTATCACCTATTTGTATCTTTGCAAATGCTTCTTCAATCTTTGCTTATTTTAAAATCAGATCGATCATTTTATTGTTTGTTTTCTCTCATTTGTGATAGTTCTTCATACACTCTGGATATAAGTCCATCATCACACTCGGATTATGAATATCAACTCTCACTCTGGCCTGCCTCTTCACTTTCATTAACTTTCAATGAACAGAAATTCTTTATAAATTAGACTTAATGACTAACGGTTGTTTTGTCCTACTTTAAAAACCATTTCCTGATCCATTTCTTGTTTTCTCATTCATCCAGATCTCTTTGTGCCTTCTTACTCCGGAGTTTAATGTGAGAAGTCTTTGATTCTTTTGCTTCTTATCATCTTAAGCAAAATATTTTGAACAAAACTTAGCCTTCCTAAAGATTCAGGGTCCTCATTACTAATATACTGTTGTCCAATGAATGTTATACAAATACCTGACAGGGTTGTTAGAAGGATTAGATATAATATGTATGAAAAATTTTGACAAATGGAAGCTGTGTCATTGTTTATACTTCTTAGTCTTACAGTATTAAGGCTATAGTGTTACTCATACGTTCAGCGGCTATTATCAACTGTAAGTTTTAAATTGCTATGTCTAAATCCTGTACTTATCAAGTAAGATGTTTACCATATATCATTGCAACTGTAAGATTTCTTAGGGTAAAAAAATCTGTAAATTCACGTGGTAGGCCAAAAAAGTGTTAGCTAATAATAATATTTATATTCAAATAATACTTAAATTCTTCTTCAAAAGCATTTTTTTCTGAGCACATTGACCTAGAAAATTAAAATAAAGTAGATGATACTCCCTTCAAATGTGTGTCCAGTCATTCATATACTAAAGTTCTCAGCCTTGTGTAGTTCTTTTTCAATCTGTCATTTAATTTGTTGGATTCATAATGAGTATTACACCAATAGTTCTTAGTCCTCATTGTTTATGAGCATTACATGGGGAAATTGTGAAAGATAAGGATGGCCAGATACTGAGCCGGGGATTTTCTAGATTATGTGGGTAGGGGGGTGGTATCTAGACATTAGATTCTCCTCACTGCTGGTTTAGGGCAGTGATGGTGAGCCTTTCAGAGCCTTCAGTGATACAAACAGCCCGTTGCAGCATGTGTGCCACAGGTTCACCACCGCTGGTTTAGGGGCTGTAACTGAAACTTTAGCATGCATTAGAATCATCTGAAGGGCTTCTTTTTTTTTTTTTTTTTTTGGTGCTGGAGATCGAACTCAGGGCCTTGTGCTTGCGAAGCAAACATTTTAACCACTGAGCTAAATCGCCAGCCAGGCCTTCTTAACCTATTGCTGGCCTCTATGCCCAGAGTTTCTACTTCAGTGAGTGTGGATGGCCCGGCACTTTGCAGGATGAGAAAGTTTCAGGAGGTATTGATGCTGCTTGCTGGGGACTACAGCTTGAGAACCTTTAGATATTCGTCACATTTCTGCCATGTGGCTAGCATGCTAATTATTCTCATGTAGCTGCTTCTTAGACCTGCTTCATCTAGTCTCAGTGTTCAAATTCTGTTTTGTTCATTTTTTTCACTCTACTAAACAGTATTTCTTTTATTCCTTAGAGGGTGAAGATTGAATGTGTATTGCTTGCCCTTTTTCCCCCCAAAAGAATAGAGTATCTTCTTCAATATGAACTGCAAAATAACTTTTGCTGGGAGGTATGTGATGTCAGAATGAATATATATCAAAAGACAGGGATTAGAAAGTAAAACTTAGAAATGGAGGGCGCCTTAGAACTATTCATTTGGCCGGAAAATTAGGTTACAAAATTACAGCACATATTTCCAGAGAAAATAATAATAATATAGGGGTTGGAAATTTACCTCAGTGGTAGAGCACTTGCCTAGCTAACACCGCAACACCCCCCAAAATAATAATAATAATAATAATAATAATAATAATAATAATAATAATAATAATAATATAATCTCATGGAAGTAGACAAGAATCTGTTCTCAAATATCAAGCTATTGATTGTGCTATATTTAGATATCAGTGATTTAGTGGCCTTTTTCTTATCTATATGCTATAATTATTTTTTCAATTGCAAAATTTTTAATGAAAAAGTAATTCAAAAGCTTAATATTAAAAAGAAGCATCCATTCAGCACAGATTTGAAACTACCTTTAACTAAAAGTATACCAAGCAATACAGGGGTCTCAGAAGGAAAATAGTACATTTCGTAAACACAAGAATTTATATTTTTGTTGAGCAGACTGGAACCCCCAGTTTAAATTTTTGTGATATTTAGCAAAATTTCAGATCTCCTTAGAGTAGTAAGAAAAATATATAAAGACACCAATAATCATTGACTGTCTGAGACAGTTTCCTAGGATGTTAATGACTTTGATATTTCTTTCCTAAAGAACACTTGAAAGGATTTGATTCAGTAAAAGCTACTTTTAATTTGAATCTACAACTTTTAGTTTTGAAGTCTTAAAGAGTTTTATTCATTTATATTAGATCCAAATGGAAAAGTATCAGTTTCTTTCACTTTAGGTGATGGGCCCTAAAAGAATAAAATGGTATTCACTGGAAGCATAGAAATGTTTTAAATATAAACGAATTATTATTCAGTTAATGTGCATTAATGTTTAGGTCTCCAAAAGGTAGGAAGATCCCATTTGTAAATTAAACCCATTCATTGGTTGACATCTGATTCTCATCCTCTTCTATTTTCATCATTAGTATCAATAATATCATTATCAAAATACATATATATATAATAGATTCTAAAGTCAGCCCTTAGTCAAATCCATGTAAAGTCAAAATTAACTTTGGAAATCTTTTAAGAGACTCTGTGCTGAAAACTTCATTTCTCAGTAAGTTCTCAGAGCCATTTTTCCTGAAGTACAAAGGGATGACTGTTGGCTCAGTTGAGAAACAGATAAAGTGCTTGGTTTATATTCTTAGCCGTGTTATATGAAAAATCAATGTCTTTAAACATTCTAGATCACTGTTGGTGTAGTGTGAGATACACCATGAAGGCTTCATGGGGATGCATTGTGGTTTATATCTGGTATCCCCCAAGAGCCTCATGTGATCATATGTGGGATTTTTGAAGAGCGATTCAATCATGGAGGCATTGTAGCTAAATGTGCTCTTAGGTGGGTCCTGGAAGGAAGAGGCAAGTCACTGGGGGCGAGACCTGGTAGGGCATATCTCCCTCCCTGGTTCCTCCCTTCTTTTTCCACTTTCCAGCCACCGTAGGGTGAGCAGCTTTCTCCACTGGACTCTTCCACCGTGACTCCTACCTTGGAGCTAGTCAACTGTGGACTAAAAACATGAGCCAGAAATCCCTCCTACTTTAAATTGCAGGCGACAAGGAAAGCGCTAAGACAGGATGCAATACATACCCCTGAAACAGTTAATTCAGATCTCTCACCCTATTCAAAAAGAGTGGTAGACTTCAAGTGACGTTAACACATAAAAGAATATATTCTATTACCCCTACACACACACACACACACACACACACACACACACACACACACACACACTGTTGAAAACGTCTGTTGCAGTCTAAATCACCCTGGAAGCAAGGGGCTTAAAACGGTTTCTCATTTTATCTCCTAGTTCTGTGGGTTGGCTGGGTTCAGTGGAGGTGTCTTTTTGGGGGCCCCTTATGCAACTGTAATCAGATGGCTGCTAGGGCTGGAGCTGTCTGAAGGCTTGATGGTGCCCCACATGCAAGGTGTTATTTCACCTTGGCTGGGACAGCTGTCTCCACAGTCTCCTCAGAGGTAGCTCAGACTTCCTCACACTTGGGAGAATAGGACTTTTCACATAACCTCTGATGTTGCTTAGTGTAAACATTCCAAGAAGTAGAAGCAGGAACTTCCAGGCCAGCTAAGAGCTGCAGGCAGAACTGTCATGGTGTCCCTTTCGCTGAATTATGTTGGTGGAAGCAATGACTTGCTGGAGTCCTGGGGCTGGGGAAAGGTCCCTGGGCAGAAGAGCATGTGGGTTGTGACATACCATTCGGGAAATACAACCTGTCACAGCCTCCCTTCCTCTTTCCCGCCCCAAGTCGTCTCTGAGTTTGGAGTTGAATCTGTGCGAGGTAAATGCAAGGCGAGTTAGTATCACTGCAACAGTTTCTGTTTATTAAATGCTTTACATTATTTTATATACTAAATAAACATTTTTATTACTGAAGGTCTAGTGTCCAGAAACAAGAGAATTCTTTCGTTTAATGGTTCAGTATATTGTATACAATGTTTAAATTGATTAATTACAATTTTAAAATAATCAGGTTTATGCTGCTGAAATAGTGTCTGAGAATCTACTTAAATTCCAGAGTATACAACAAAAGAGTTTGGACTCATTTAGCAGAAACACTTAGAATTTTCATCTTATTTGTGCTCACGAAAAAAATTCTAGAGGCACAGATACTTAACTGCTTTGAGTTGATTCACACTGGTATTCCCGATTAAGGCAGACATCACCCCTCCTTGCCATTCAGATGTGCTTCGCTAGGTAGTGTGCCTTCTAAAACTTCAGCAGCTTGAACTTGTTGTTATCCTTTTATTCACTGAGACCAATTGATATGGAAGCTACTGGAATTATTAAGCAATATGTCATATACTAGTTGCAGTTACTAAAGCAGTTTTATATACATTTCTTTGTTATTCATCGTACTATCCTAATGATCTATTTATTTTCATCCCCTTTGTATGGTTGTAGAAATGAGGCTCAGAGGTTTATCCAAAATCATGCAGTTAATTAAAGGCATATGATTTGGTCAACTCTCTGAAGTTCCATTATGCCACATTGACACACAAAAGAAATATCCCCAGGATTAACTAGAGTGCTTAAGAGGTCAGTATTTATTTTTTATAGAGTGGCAGAGAAAGGGCTTTGCTTTATGGTCTTTCTGTTTAGACTGCTATCACCTAATTATGGGAATTCTGCTTCAAGAAAAATCAGAGAAAGATTTCGGAGAGGAATTATTTGGGGACAGACAGTGTGAACTAACTCAGTGTCAGTGGGATTATTTGATGCCACTGATTATTTTCCTGATATTTAAAATGTTCTTACATCTTTTTCTTCAAAAGGATAAGCATTTCTCCTTATTTAAAAATAAATAAAAAGACATAACTTTAATTTAAAACATAATCGACTCATACATATTTGTAGGGTACAATGTGACTTTCAATCATGTGTACGGTTTCATGATCAGACCAGGGTAATTGGCATATCCACCACCTCAATATTTACCATTTCTTTGTGTTGGGAACAGTCAGAATCTTCTCCACTCATTATCCTGAAGTACAATGAATTCCTGACTACCATAGCTATCTAACTGTGCTTTAGAATACAGGAAATGATTCCTCTTATCCAATTGCAGCCCTGTACCTGTTAACCATCCTCTCTCTATCCCTCCCTCCCCGGTACCCCTTTCAGCTTCTGGTGACCACTGTTTTCTCCCTACTTTTATGAGATCAACTTTTTATCTACAACATATAAATGAAAACATTTAGTATTTGTAGAACTATTAACATTGAAAAGTCATGAGACCAATACAGGAATTGAGGAAATTTTTATTTTCATCTATTATAAAGTTCATAAACCAGATGTGGTGCACACCTGTAATCTCAGCACTTAGTAAACTGAGGCAGGAGAATTGCCATCAGTTGGAGGCCAGCTGGGCTACCTAGTGAGTTCAAGGTCAGCTTGAACTACGTAGTGAGATCCTATTTCAAAAAAAAATCATGAAAGACATTTCTCCATTTAACAAATACTTATTGTAGTCCCTCTCTGTGGGTGATAACACCAGATCACTCAGGAGTCATGTAAATGAAAAACATGGTTCTACTCTCAAGAAACTTTAGTAGGGGCAAAAGACCACTTTTACAGTTAAAACAATAAAAGCAGACAGTTTACTTATTAAGATGATACAGAATGAGATTTTCAAAAGAGGAGAGAGGTCAACTCATGGAAAGTTGTATGGGGTGAGAGTGTTGGTGTTGAAAGATGGAAAAAATGAAATAGAAAAGAAATTAGAGATCTGGAAAAGATTTGGAAATCACTGCATCACTATAGGCAATGGAAAATGATAGACTAAGCTCTAGGAATGGCCAGTGGAGAACAGTCAGGAGCAAGCTGAGGTGAGAACTATGTGGGAGCAGACTCCATGGGACTTGACAATTGATTGGATATAATGGATGAGAGTAAAGGATATAAAAATTTCAATCTGGGTCACCAAAACTTTGGTGGTTCTGTCATGGCTGTAAGGAAATGACAGTGGGTAGAAAATATACTCACAGCAGAAAAGAAAGGATTTACTTAGAATTGGTTAATTTAAGAAGAATTATTCAAAAAGGAATCATTTCCAGAGGTTTGAGTAAGAACAGAGGCACAAGGGATAGTGCAGAATCTGGGTCTTCCTGGCTGATTTCTGCCACGGCTAAACCTGTGGAGACCAGAGAAAGAAAGAGACATAACAGAGCTGGCCACATTGCCAGAAATGGCTCTAGTTGAAGGAAATAGCCTGAGACCACCTTTTAAGAAAGAAGCAAAGAATACACATACCTTGACCTCCCTCCCTCTACCTGCAGTCTATTGACAAAGCCACCTCCAAATCCATAGTCAGTGGAGCCTTGGAGCCTTGTGGATGAGTCCCTAGTGTCAGCTTTCTGGGCGCTACGCAGAGTGGGCAAATAGATGGAGATGTTTAGATGTCTTGCAGATTATGGGAATTGTGGATCTGAGCCTGACTGGAACTAGAAGAGCTGTTTACATAAAAGCCTGTGCAAACAATGGTACACACACACACACACACACACACACACACACACACACACGAGTGACAGTTAAGCCAGACCCTTGGACAATGAGTTTATTTAGAGCAGTTTCTTAACCTTGACACTGTTGACAGTTTGGTTTAGATAACTTCGTCATTGCGCTTTGCGTTGTAAGATTTTATTTAGTGGCACTCCTGTCCTCTACACATTAGATGCCAGTAGCAAACTTTGGCTGTGACAATGAAAAATGTCTCCGAACATTTCAAGTGGCCCTGGGGTGGGGGTGGGGCACTGCGCTTGGTAAGGTAAGTCACTCCTAGTTGAGAACTACTGATTCAGAGGTTGGGCAAGCCAGACCAGAGAACAGGAGGCCAAGAAGCCGTGGTCAGAAAAGGAATGGGCCTGCAGGGGGTACAGCGTCCTGACAGAGTGGTCAGAGATGGTGTCACCAACAGGGTCAGTGCCATGGGAGAGTCGTTGGGGAAATGATCTGTCCAGTGTTGAGGCAGAACGGAAGCAATCAGATTGTCTCAGGCTGGCCTGGGAAGGTGGTAAAAGGGGATCTAGTCTGGCAGCAGAGGGAAGAAGAGAAGGAGGACAGTACTTTGAACAGGTGTGTTAGGTTTGGCATGAGGACAGAGACTCCTGAACACAGTGGTCAGATGAAGGAGGAAAGCAGGACAGGGGAGGCTGAAGACGGAGCATGGCCAGAGCCCACACTGAGTGCACAAATGCATGTGCTGGTGCTGCTCCTAGGGCTCTGCCTGTCCCTGAGCCTCGCAGTTCTTGATGGTTGTCAGGATGGAGCCATGATCCACACTAGCAGGTGAAACTAGGCACCCTGGGTTTACTCACCTAACTGTAGGCAGCACAGTGAGTACGTGGTGTGGGTAAGCCACAATTGTAGCTGTCCTAAAAAAGAAAGAAAATCTTCCAGTGAGCAAAAGAGGGATGCACAGTAGACTCAGGAATCAGAAGAAATTAAGCAAAATTTGCAGCCTATTTGATAGACGATGAAGGAAGAATTATGGTTTCTATCAGCCTCAAAAGGTAGCGTTTGTGGCACACTACCGAACTGAGAAAGCAGAGGCATCAGAGACCTCAGCCAGAGGACTGGCTCCCACTTCAAAATGTTAGGAGTATAATTATTCTGCTTGTCTGCTCACAAATGCTTCTCTGATCATTTCAGAGTTCATTGTTGTTGTGTAATTGTTTCCTCATTGTTATGTATATTGTTTCCTGTTTCTATTGTAACAAATTACCACAAACATAATGCTTTTAAGCAAAACAAACTTACTCCTCTCATAGCTCCGGAGGTTAGACTTAGACGTCCAAAGTCAGTTTCATTGGGCTAAAAGTAAAGGGTGGGTGGGACTGGGCTTTTTGGAGTCTGAGGAGAAATCTGTTTCCTTGTCTTTTTTTTGAAGCTGCCTATGTTCCTTAGAACATGGCTTCTTCCATCCTCAGTCTAATCACTGCCCCATCTTGTCCTCACAGTGCCTTTTCCTCTGACCTGACTCTGTCCCTGGATGGGACCTCCTTTAGGGACCAAGTGAGTACATTGGACCCTTCGTTAGAATACGGGATAATCTCCCCTTCTCAAAGTCCTTAGCTTAATTGTATCTGCACATATCCCATTTGCCATAGAAGATAACGTTCACAAGATGTGGGGATTAGGATGTGGACATATTTTGGGGGCATTTTAACCTATTACAATTGGTTTCTAGGTAACATTCTAGATGGATGAAAGATGATTTAGCCTAGAAGTTAAAGCCATGGCAGTTGTTTCTCAGGAGCAAATCTTTATCACTATCAATTCCCAGCTCTGTGGCCTTGAGTCAGTTCTTTAACCTATTGGTCCTTCCCATGCCTCAAACTATACAATGAAGACAGTAGTAGTCACGTTCCTTGTTTGAGGGATTACATATGTTGATGCATCCATGGTATGTCAAACACAGTGGCAGGCTCTTACTGAGTGTTCAATTATTACAATCAGTTATTATTCCCTCAATGATTTAATTCAAATATATTTTCTTCGAAGTATTTTAGTTAGATGAGCGCTGCCCATTTGATTAGTTATTAGATTAAGCTGCTTGTCTAAAAGCAATAGTTGCATGCTCAAAAGATGGTATTCAGAGGCTAAAGTTATGAGAAAATGGGAAAAGTGGGGTTTGAGTCAATATAGTTTTCTTGGACGATCATAGGTTGTTATGGTTTGTGTCTAGATGTCCCCCCAAAGCCTCATGTGGTAAGAGATAGCTGGATCTAGAGTGTGTGGTTACTAAATTAATCTATTGATCGGTTTGGCATGGTTCTGCTGGGATCAAGGATGTGGAACTAAATTTAAAGGTGGGAGTGCTACCCGCTCTAAGGACAGGTAGCCTAGATAAAAGATACAGGAAGAAGCTAATTAGCTGCTTGTTTGCATTGCTTATTCGCATACATTCCTTGCATTTCCTCACTTTACTTTACTTTGCTGCTGGTGGGCTGCCGGTCTGCCATGCCGGTCCGCCTTGCCTCTGCCATACCGCCCTGCTTCGGACCCAGCAGACTATAGACTGAAACCTCTGCAGACTGTGAGCTAATAAACCTTTCTTCCCCTAACTTTGGGTGTCGAGTATTCTGTCCCAACAATGAGAGAAAAGTAACTAAAACATAGGTGATTACCTTGAAATTAGCCTGAAGTCAGAATTGGCGTCTTTTTCAGTCCAGGAAAATGTCTGCTACTTTTTTATATTAATAAATAATTGTAATAATAGCCTTTGCTCCTCAGGGCAAAGCAAACAACAAAACTGTAGTAAATCTTTGCAAGATTAAGCACATCAGGTCAAACTCTTTTTAGCACCTTGATTGGAATTAATCACTGAGGCACGAAGTTGGCTTTTTCATTTTGTGCTGTGTTCCTCTCACCTCTGATACACATGATCTTCTTAGGTCTGTGCTACTAGACAGTGTTTAAGGCAGCAGCTTTGAAATAAAAAAAGACACACACACACACACACACACACACACACACACACACACGGTTAATGCCTAGGGTGATGTGAAGACCAATGTGGACAAACTGAGGCGGAGTGGCTGGTCATTTGGGTGTAACCTCGGGCACCACGTTCACATGTCCTTTATGTCTCAGTTTATTTCAGCTGGAAATTGGTGGTGATCAGGCCCATATTACAGGGAGTTATGAGAATTAAAAGAAAAAAATGAATGATGTGAAAGGACTCTCCTGTCCCTAGCAACTGTGTGTAAGGTTGGTGATGGTGGTGTTGAGAGGGAGGATCACAGTGGGACTAAAAAGGAGGAAGAGGAGGAATCAGTCATTAGCATAGCAAAACTGGTGAGCCTAATCTGGGAGAAAAAAAGAAAGCATGAGAAATCAGTCATCAAAGGTTTGGAGTATGAAATGTCTATCTGTATTTTATTTTTGTTTTCCTAATAGCACAAATGTAATAGTACTTTAGCAAACAAATACTATTTGAAAATGCTTTTTTTTATTTGGAGCAAGAATATAATAGCTTATTCCTTCCCATGTTCATGTTTAAGCCTCAGATTCTTCCTCAATATGTGCTTAGGAGATGAGTATGTTATGGGACCAGAATTCCATGTTGTGAATGAATCATAAAAACAATTGATCTGTAACTAGATCCCAGTGGACTTGATTTTTTTTTTTTTCTTCATGGTACCATCATTTTAGAGAAGAACCTAAGATCAACTACTTATTTACCTACGGTTTAGACAGGGTCTTACTACACTGCCCCGGGTGGTCTTGAGTCTGTGGACTCAGAAGATCCCCTCATGTCAGCCTCCCAAGTGTCTGAGACTAAAGGCACCAATGGTACCAACACACTGAGCTAAGATCATCTATTTAAAAGAGATGCTAATTTACATACCAGCATATTTGAATTTGTTGAGATTTTTCATATGCCACAGAAATAAAAGATAAATTGATGTAAAACATCTATCTGTTCAGTACAAAATTATTCTGTATTAAAGGACAAATGTTTTGCTATTTCTACTGAAGCAGCTTCAAATGTCCCTATCACATAAGTAGCTCCCCACACCCTTTTTGGGGCTGATTAATTCAGTAAAATATTTACAGTGTTATCAGAAACTCCTACGGAGTCAAACCATTGCTTCTCCTGCCAATGGCCAGCGTGATTAAACCTTCTAACCTTGCTAGCTTTCTCAGGTTGCCATTATCCGTCATTGGGCTCAGTACATATTTGTTGCTCCTCAGTCATCACCTATCTGTGGGACCTCGAAAAGGTCATTGAACATCTTAGACTTTAATTTTTTTCTCCACGACTGGAGGAAGAACACAAAATTCACAAGGTACATCTCACTTCCCAAACTCAGTGCCGTGGTTTTGCGACAGTTTAACAATCTGGTTAACATTTGAGAATAATTGAGAAAGGGGGGAAAGTTTTCAGTCCTGCCACTATTTCTCTTCTATCTCTGGCTGTATAAAAACTGCTCAGGTTGTCCCTGATTTGCAAAGGATGGCATCATGGTTTGTATTTTAATGAATGCAGTATCAGAAGAATTGGTAAAATTTTTATTTGTAACTATTCTTCAGGAAATGATATAGAATAAATGTGCATTTGGGCAAATATTGGATTCCAGGGAGTTATGTACTTCCATTGTGTGTTGATACTTAAGTTGGTACAAAAGAACCAAGAGAAAAATCATTACAGTTTCACCATTCGTTGATAGAAAGAGGAAAAGAAATGTTCTCTCAAGATTAACAATAATGTCTGTTAACTGATTTTTTTAAAAAGAATATTATAAATTGAGTATTCAGAAAAGTCTACCTCCTAATACTTTGAGCTTCCTGGAAAAAGGAATGTTTTTTTGATAAGTTATGTGAATTGTGTTTCGACATAAATGTCAATGTTTGATCAGACGTTTTTTCCACAGTTGCCAATCTGAGAGGTCACCTAGTTCAATGAGTCATTTTACTTAATGAGAAAACTTAAGCAGTAGTTTCTATCCTTTGTTCTCACACTGGAAATCCTTCAAAGAGAAGCTATTCATTCTTATAAAAGAGAATATTATGAACTTTGGAACTAGACAAATCTGATTTCAGTTTTGCCTGTGTCACTAAATTAACTGTGTGGCACTTATATATTCTCAGAATCCTCTGAACCTCACTTCCCAGTCTACAAACTAGGGATGATAATATCTTCTCTGAAAGATGAGTGTGTTGATGACATTAACTCACCTACTGTGTACTGTTGGCCTTCCACTTGGTAATAAGAATAAGAATGAAATAGTTAATGTTTGTTGAGTGTCTACCATATGCAGTCATTATTTTCATTTTATAAATGCAGAAACTAAGGCAAAGAAAGCTTTTATAATTGGCCAAGCTCAGGACCTTAGGGTCAGAATTTAAATTCTTACGGTATTTTGCTCTAGTGACTATATTTGTGATACTACTTATCTTGTACCTTAGAAAACACTCAGTAAATGGTTGTAATTTTTATTGCCTATGATAATGTATATCAAACACATATTTAGAGCCAGGCTTGGAGCTACTTATCTTCCTCAATGTGTCATTGGCCCAAGACAATCAAGCCTTCAACTAATCATGTCTATTCCACCTCCTAATCCCTTTCCTTTTAATTTACTTTATCTCCCTGGCTTTCAACTAATCTAGCTACTGTTCTCTTTCCTTCCAGACTAGAATAGGAGCCTTTGATCTGTCTCTTCTATCCAGAATGCAACCAGAAGATAATTTAAAAGCAGAAAAATATAGGGTCTTGTGTCCTACCAAAATTTAAAAATAGTAAAGAATTTCCAATTTGCTGTAAGTTTTGGTGACAGTACTGAGTCCTAACTGCTGTACCACCACAGATGTCTCCCATTAGTTCTGGGAAAAGACAAGCTCCTCACCACAGCCTGCAAGGCCCTGCACTGAGTTGTCCTTGTCTCCAGCCAATCAGAACGGCCCTTCTTTCACTTTTTACTTCCTGCTGCAGCTGTGCACTTGGAAACATGAAATCTCTTCTCAAACTCTCACATATGCTATTCCCACTGCTGGAATGCATTTCTTTTCTTCTCCCTTAGGCTGGGCAATTTCTGCATTTCTTTCATTTCTGTTCAAGCTTTACTCTCTGGAAAGAAGTTTTATAGTAATTCTAATCCCATGTCTTTGTATTCATAATGTATACATATACATGTGTGTGTTTTAACTAACGTCCTTGAATAATGGTGGTGGCGGGGCTATGGATGGTCCAAATGATAGTCTACCAGATGGTGATGGTAAGGAAGTGCTTGTCAGAGAGGTGTGACTGAAGTACAGTATAGAGTTCATGCAAGTCACTGGCGTAGACCAGAGCCTCTGACTGGTAGACGCCAACCTGACTACTAAGGCAGAGCTCAGAGCAAAGGCCCAGGTCAGGAGGATTCCCTGCTGCTGTCAACGACCAGCCAGGAAGGGTGAAGCCAGAGGGTCACAAGTTCGAGCCCAGCCTGGGCAACTTGAGTGACTTGGTGAAACTTTCTCTAAATAAAAAATAAAAAAAGGAGCTGAGATTGTAGTTCAGTTAGAAGGCCATGGGTTTAATCTCCAGTACTGACATTGGGAAAAAAAAAAAAATCGGGTAGAAGTCAGCTGTTGCTTAAAAGTGCTAGAAACTTGAATACCGGGAACACCTAGAATAACGGCCTTCTCTTCCCACAAGGCTTTATGATTTTTTTAAGCCTTGGGGAAGATGATTGTTATTTTTCTCTTTGGACTTTACAACTGCCTTGGGAACTAATTCTAATTTCCCGTGGATTGTAACATTGGAGTCGGTTGGGGGGTAAGAGTATACAATAGCTCTTTCTGGACCCTTAGGATGGACTACGGCAGAGAATTAGCAGTTGAAAATTACTGGTAAAGTCAATAGGGTTTGATGGGGTTGGGGGCTGATTTTTGTTTTGTCCTTTGGTTTGCTCATCTATTGAAACTCAGATTTCACTTCCCTTTGGCTTCCAGGCAAAGTCAGAAATATCCAGAATAATCCAAAGGTGTTTGGTTACTTCTGGGGGCTGGACGCTCCCCTTGCACTTTCTTCCCTTTCCTTTTTTGATGACTTGTAATCAGTTGCTACTTTAGTTTAATGAGAAAACAAATAGTTGTCATTACATCTAGATTAAAGAATCTACTTGATGGGCAGAGGTGGGGAAGTTTTCAGGTGGCATATAACACATAATAGCAAGTGATTTGCACAGGTTTGATACATCTGTAGGAAATAAAAAACTATAGGGAAAGGGGAAGGAGATTTTGGACTAGAGAAAAATATCTGCAGAGCCAGAGATTTAGCTCAGTGGTTATGAGGTAGGAATGGGGTGTGGCTTGACCTGGCTAGGAAGATGGACAGGACCTAAGGGAGTGGCATGACCTGAAGTCAGCCTGGGGGCGAAATCCAAACTCCCTCTTCTCAGGGGGTGGGGAAAACTCTCAGGAGAATTGAGACAAAATAAATAGAAAAGATACCTTGAGTTCACTCTCTTGCCCCTCTTCCCCCCTGCTCCCTAACTCATACTCTATCTTCAGCTCACTCCCTAGCCCCGCTCCCTTTTTCAGATCGCTAATTGCCTGGCGACTGTTTCATTCACTCACGTGGCAAGGCAGGTTTCCTTTTCTTTTATTACTTAAATAAATTTCCTTAGGGTCTTAAATTCTTCCGTTCAAATTTTTGCTCGCTATGAGCAAGAACCTGGTACATAGAGTCACTGCTAGACTCTGGGACCCCGTGCCCTATATCAATTAGAGTGCTCGCCTAGCCTTGAGTTCGATCCCCAGCACAAAACAAATAAACAAACAAATAAACCAAAAAAAGCTGCGATTTTTGAATAACGAATCAAGAAAATGAGAATTCCTGAAGAAATCTGTGAGACCTGTTGGGGACCAGTGGGGGACAAAATTGAGGGGCATCAAGTCTGAGTGGAATAAATCACAGTTCATATCCCTTCTGAGTGGAGGAAACTCTCATTCCATATTTGTACATCACCTCCCCTTGTCTGCTCCTCTCCCCAAGCTTTTTTGATTTAATCAGATTATGTCCACATCACAGATAAGCGAGAAAAAGAAATGGCCCTTCAAAATTCTAAGACCCTTTCCTTGTCTCTGAGAGTAAGCAAGAAATGTTTAAATGGGACTACAGTGTGACCCAAATTAGTTTACATGGCCATTCTTGGGCAAATAAGGAGAAATATTGTGAATCACCACACTTTTGTAAAGGATGGAATAAATCAAGGGTATTTCAGACCTCAGAGGGACTTTTTAAAGAATTCACACTTGTCATTTCAAAACTCCAAAGACAGCATTGGCTACAATATGATACTTCATTTAATTGCATTTTGAGCTTCTGACTTAGCCAATTCACTAACATTCTCACCTCAGAATGCTGAAGCAAACACTGGTCCTGAACTTTGCCTCGAATTACATTCTTTACCATGATGCCCCTCTGAATTCCCTATAGACGTTTTCACTGCTGGTGTGTAGAGCAAGGAAATTCACTTTGGCTAATAAGCGACCCTCCATTATTCTTAGTGGAATGGCAGTGTGTCTCCCCCACCCACTGCTGTCCTCTGACTCAACCAGTGGAATGCGAATGTGAGGCTCTCTGCACCCACTGACAAGACTCTTAAATCCCAATTGCTCATACCAAGTGCTTCCAGCTGGTAGAGTAGTTTTGGGTGATCTAAAGAGGATAGTTTGAAATCTTACCTCCTCCCTCATTTTTGCTTTTTTGTTTGTTTAGGGTAATAAATGATTATAGATCTTTCTAATCTAAGAAATATGAAAGATTAAACACTCACTGATTGCAGTAAGGAATTTGTGATTGGTCACACTCTTTGGCCTTTGATTTTAGTCTGCTGTTGGAAAACCTTTGGACTTTATCTAAACAAGGAAGTTGTTCTTAGTGGAGACAGACTTCATAGTTGGCATAGAAACAGCTGTTGGGCTATTCGTGGGCCACCAAAGACATGGCACCCGGCCCAGGATATTTGCTGGTTTCTTCCGGGTTGCACGCTTAAATAAAGGTTAAGCAGAAACTCTTTCTTGCTCTTGATTTTTAGGAAGGCATAGGGAGCAACTGCAATGTTATCTTAAAATGAGCATTTCCCTTTGCTTCAGCATCTCTTTATGGCCCTCATTAAAGTTAATGAATGCCTAGTATATGACAGGAGTGGAGTACAATCTTGCTCACCTGAGGCTCCCTGTGGTTACACAGCACTATGGGAAATGACCTTTAGTTCCTGCAGTCCATTGTTAGGCAGTCTCTTAATTATAGACTTTATCTTCCCAAAACATTCAAATCACATGTTAGCCAGATAACTCAAATGCCTTTCTAAAGTGCTGAACTCTTAGGTCATGTTAGCAAAAGAGGCTGAAGTGTAGGTAAATAAGGGGAGGTGTTTTGCAAATGATTCTTCACCTTAGGTGTTTATGAAAAGGCTCTGAAAAACCTTCGAAAGCAGCAAAAACCTATTTGAGAAAAATCTCATTCTAAAACCAAAACATGTACGTAAATCAGCTAAACGTGGAGCTGCTCTAATACAAGAGGTGGGGGAGGGTCAGGGCTCCCTCTGGCAAAGAAGCCTCTGCCGGATGTTTCCGTTCACTGCCCACCCTTTCACCTGCTCAGAACCAAATCTTTGCTCAAAGGCAAAAAGAAAAAAAATATGTCTGCAAATATGTGAAATACAGTGTGGCGCCGAGTTCATTTTAGGACCCCGCGGTGTATAGGGCATGCGCTCCGCTGGATTTTTGACACACTGGCGCAGACGTCCTGCGTAAAAATGAAGTGTGATATCTGTAAGTTCAAGCAATTAAATATTCCATTTCCCTGAAACTACTATTTCCCAAAGAGTTTTGGAATTAGCTTATGGTCTATTTAAAAGCCATAGGAAAAAATTAATCTCATTTTCTCTTATTGTCCCACCTTATGTTTAACCCCGGATGGTAGGTAGCAGTATTTCTAGCTGTAAAAAGCAGGTAGGTGTTTTGTTTGTTTGTTCTTAATGGAGACCGGGTCTCGCGCTGCAGTGCTGTGTAGTTCAGGCTGGCCTTGAACTCACTATGTACTTCAGGCTTGTCTTGATCCTCCTGCCTCAGCATAAAAGCAGGCGCTTTTGAGTCACAAATCTAACAAGTGATTTGTGGCTATCTGTTGAAACGCCTAAGGCTTTGGCTTTCTTATTTCTAAAATGGTATAGTAATAAGACCCACACCCCAGGGCTTCTCTGAGGATGAAAGGTAGAGAGCATAAACTAGTCCTTGGCAACTAGTAAACATTCGAAACATGTTACTCTAATTACAAGGATAGTTCCTGTAATTGTTATTAAATAACTTGCTGGCATACTTGTTCTCCATGAGGCTTGCCTCGGAATTATAGACTGTTCTGAAAAATCAAATATAACTTTAATGTACAAGTTTTTAAATAACCATTCCAGAGGTTTTGAATAAGTTACTATTTCCAAAAATACATTGAAAAGAATAAATACTCTTGAATGTATTCCAGGCTCTAAAATGACTCTTTCTAAACGAGAGGCTGCCGTGGACTGTTATAAAAGAACAAAAAAAAAAAAAAAGGAATTTACTCTCTGGACACATTTTATAGTTTTTGCGCAATTTCCTAGTTTCACTACCTTATCAAATATGCATTGAATATATATTTTATGAATGATATGTGCTAGATTCTTTATGGGATGCCAAGTTATGTAAGTCTTCAGAATACTTTTTATTAAGATTCACTCATGGTCACGAATTAAGATAAGTGGTGAAGTCTCATGAACAGAAGTTGCAAAAATTAATTCACTGCTTATCTGAATTTAGGGAGAAGGAAATCTTCAGAGTAGCTCTGGTGCTGGGAGAAGAATTTCCTTCTCAGCCTTTTTTCAGAAAATGACTCTTGCCGTCTGTGCTTGGAAAATGGGAAGATATAGGTTAAAGCGAGGACCTTAGTGTGTATCTTCCAAGAGTCAGACTGTGTAAATATCAAGCACGTCATCCCCCTGAGTTTATGGAAAACAAGAGCAAGACAGCCAGTCGTACCCAGAGTGCTGTGTAAGCCTCTAGAGGGAGAAGTCTTGAGTCTCTTACATATTTTCTTCATGAAATGAGAGGAAAAGGTGTCGGTGGAAACTCCTGGAGGGATCTGTGTCTTCTAGTGACATCAAAGCGTCCTATCACATTTGTCCCTAAAGATATAACTTGTTTTGCTAGCGACTGAACATTACAAATTTGTTCCTTGGTATCCACGTCTGAGATGCACACTGATCCTTCTCTGCACATCATTTTTTCTTTCCTTTCCCTCCCTCATCGTTCCCTCTTCTCTCTTCCCAGTATCCTTTCCCATTTCCACAAAGTCCACCTCTCTTTTTCTTATTATTTATCTTTTCTTCCTGAAAGAGTTAAAGGTGTCACATTACAATGATATATATATATATATGCACACCCATGTTTATAACAGCATAACTCGCAATAGATAAAGCAGCCTACATGTCTATCAGTAGATGAATGGATAAAGAAAAAGTGGTATTTATACACTGTGGAGTATTACATGGCATAAAGAAAGATAGTCACATAATCTGTAGGAAAATAGATGCATCTTGAGACCATAATGCTGAGTGAAATAAATCAGACACAGAAGGTTAAATATCACATGGTTTTTCTTATATAAGAAGCTCAAAATTTACATTATTTATTATAAATCTGCACTTTTTAAAGGGAGGTGTGTATTTTTAGAAAATAATTAGAACTTCTCATTTTGGAAGAATAAACAAAGATTATTGCTTATGCAGGTGATTTTGTCAATAAGTGTTCTGTGAATCTTGAGTATGTACACATAATATCAAGATGTATTTCTGAATTATATAATTTTTAGCATATCACCATATAGCAACGTATAGAATTTTAGTCTTTTCGAGAAAAACAAATTTATTATTTCATATATTACTTTGTAGAATGAGGGATTATATATTATGATGAAATAATCAGTGAATCAACCTGATGGTTTTTTGGGGGGCAATGTCTCTTTGTCTTTTCAAAATTTAAAAACTAAATTGACGTATGATTGTGTATATATATATGGGCAGAATGTGATGTTTAATACATGTACACATGTATAATTAATGTATATATTGCCTGAAACATTTATCTTTTGAGTTGGAAACATTAAAAATCCTCTCTACTGGCCATTTATTAATACAAAATTAGTTGTTGACCATCATACCGTGCATGCACCACTGTGCTATAAAACATTAGAAGGCACTCCTCCTGCCTAACTGTACCCCGTACCCATTCATCGTGCCCTCTCCCTCTACCCTTTCCAACCTCTGGCAACTCCTAGTCTACTCTCTACTGCTCTGAAATCAACTTTTTTTTAGCTTCAACATGTAGGCAACACTCTTTGGTATTTGTCTTTCTCCGCCTGACTTATTTTGTGTAACGTGATGCCCTCCAGTTCTAGATATCTTGCCAGGATTCCCTTGTTTTTATGGCTGAATAATAGTCCATCGTGTGTACATACCACATTTTCTTCACTCATTTGTCAATGGATACGTTTGATTCCATATCTTCGCTATTGACTGTTGTGAACAGTGCTGTGATAAATACGGGGTGTGTGTGTGTATGTGCCCGTGTGTTTGTGTGTGAGCTCAAGCAAGAGCAGATGTCTTTTCACCATGCTGATTTCATTTCTGTTGTGCATAGACTGGTAGTGAAACTGCTGGATCATGGAGTAGCTCTAGTTTCTTCAGGTCCCTCTGTATATTGCTTTGTAATGGCTGTACTAATTTACATTCCCACCAGCAGTGTATGAGAGTTCTCTATTCTTTTGTCTCCCCACCAGCATTTGTTATTATTTTGTTTTTGATTGTAGCTGCTGTATCTAGGATATGATGACATCTCGCTGTGGTTTTTATTTTCATTACCCTGACAATTAGTCACATTGAACATTTTTTCATACTTGTTCACTGTTTGTGTATATTCTTTTGAGAAATGTCTTTTCAGATCATTTGCCCCTTTTTGGGGGGATGCACTGCTGGGAATCGAACTCAGGGCCTTGCAGAAGTTAGCATGTGCTCTACCACTCGAGCCCAAACCCCAGCCCCCATTTGCCCATTTTATTGGGGTGTTTTCATGCTGAAATGCTTGAGTTTCTTTTACATTCTGGGTGTTAATGCCTTATAAATGTTTTAGAAATAGAGAAATTCCTAAATTCAATAAAGGAAATTTCTGGGTGAAGGATTGGTCTTGATTTGCATTGATTAATAATTTTTAAAAGGATGGTTTTTAGGCAAAGGAGTATGGGAAGGTTTCTATGAGTAGTAAGTTGTAATTAAGTAGGAGTAAGAATTTCTAGTTGCATAGTAGGGTGACTAAAGAGAGCAAGTCTGTGTTATATATCTCGCAAAGCTAAAAGAAAGGATTTTGAATGGTTTTGCCATAAAGAAGCACAGTGGTGCCTCAGTTCACGAATTTAATTTCTTTTATGATTTTGGGGAAGATGGCCACGTTTGTGTTTGTGTGGGGAAGATGGCTGCAGTTGTGTTTGTGGCCCAATGTGGAGTTTGTGAACAGAAGCAAAATTTTGTCCAATGCTTTTGTTTGAGAACCAAATTGTTTGTGAACAGAAGCATTTGTTAATCAATGTGTTGCTATGATAAATGTTTGAGAAGACAGATATGGCTAACCTGATTATATAACATGTACATACATGAATATATCACATAGCACCTCATTAATGTGTATGATTCTTGGGTTTTTATGTCTCAGTTAAAAACAAATTCAATTAAACAAAATATAGTTAGCTTCTAAAAGGAACAAAAGAACGTGAACAAAATGTGAAAATATTATAAATATTAGTATCAACCATTGCTGAAAATAAATAAATAAATACAAAAAGTGCTTTTTTGGGGGTCTGCATGGGCTGTGGTTGGGTAACTACAGTGAGCCTCGGGTCGTATTAGTTTTGACAAACAGCTGGCGGCTTGGGTGAGGGTTAAAGCTACACTGGTTGTTTCACTGCATTCTATTAGTTGGTCTCAAGTTTCACTTGCAGTCACAAATCCTGAGCTTCAGAGACAAGCCAGCTAAGCTGTGTCAATGAAAGGGCTTTGGAAATGTGATAAGCTTGATATTTAATAACTGGGAGATACACAATAGATAAAAAAAAAAAAAGTTGACTTTATGCTTTTGGAAGATGTGACTTGAGTAGTGCTACAGAAAGAAGTATACAATTTGAGTGAGTGAAGAAAGCAAGTGAGGGTGGTTATTTTGAAAGTTGAGGATTTATTAACCTGCTTTGTTCAGGAATGTCTGGAGGCAGGGACTCAACTCTAGCTGGACCTGGAGTTTTTGCTTAGATAATCCACATAACGTCCTGCTTCTGCAAGAGCCAAACAAAATGAGAACTCCAACTCTTACCCTTAATATGTGAAGTGATTTTAGTATTCCAGAACCCTAGATTAGCATTCTTTGGCTGGGGGAAGTCCCCATGAAAGTCGTTGTCAGAGAAATGTTGCCATGACTTACTCACATGCTTTGCTCTGGGATCCCCTTAAATCACAGGGAGGCGGCCAATGATGGGGTGTCAACACATCTGTCTTTTGAGGAGACTGCTTGGGTTATAATGACTGGCACTCCATAGAAGATTGTGGAACTAAAAGATGGGTAAAATGAAAATAAAAACAGCAGCCAAACTTTCACTTGAGGAACAGATCAAGAAAGGACCTGATTTTGCAACTGTTGGGAGACTGTCCCTTTTGCTGCGTTTACTGAGTTTCCATGTAAAATTCCTCAGGCTGGAGCAAACTAGTTTCTTGCCCTACATAGCATTTTATGGACCTGCTGCTGCTCTTGATGGCCTACTGTGGAAAGAAAATGGCTTCAAACACCATTTGTATATCCTAGTCCTTAAATCTTAAATGGTGTCAGTGCAAATGGAAAGTGAAAAAAGAATCTCACTTCCCCCGTTTTCCTGATGGCTTGACCACTTCCAATACATGGATGGAAGTCCTTTACACTGGGAGCTACAAATAAAACATAAACAGCTTTTTAAAAAACTGACTACATATCAAACTCGACTGCATAGTTTTGGTGTGAATTCCAACTGATACAATAGGGAAAACCCTCAGTGTCTTCACTGAATATACTTAAGCTTTAATTTGGTCAAACTTCCTTGAGTCACAGAATTTAGGAATTTATTTTGCCAAGAAGCAAGCTGAGGCTTAAACAGACAGTGCATCCAACCATGTTTTCCCTGAAAGACAGGATTACGATAAGACCCCAGTGAGCTTTCCAGCCTTCAATGTGTTATGATTTATGCACTGTCCATTTCAAAAGGGGATTTAAAGGAGTCAGTGAGTCAAATTTTCCTCCACAGTAGATCTGACTTCTTTGGAGGGGGATGATGAATCTCTAAAGTTTAAGGTCAAAGAGCATGGCGAAGCTGGTATGGTGGTGCATGCCTGTAATCTCAGCACTCTCTGAGGCTAAGAGAGGAGAATCGAAGTTAGACCCCAGTCTGAGCAACTTAGCAAGACTTTGTCTCAAAATAAAACGGGTGGGGGATGTCACTCAATGTAAAGGCCATGGGTTCAATCCCCAGTACCACCACCACCAAAAAGAAAAAAAAAAAAAAAACAAAAAAGCTACAACTTTGGCCAAACATGCAGTCATTCAACCAACCACTCATCCATCCACCCATCCAAAAGACGTTTATTGAACTCCTACTACACGTCAAGCACTTTGACGCTAAGATATACTCCTGTGTGGAAAGCATCTTTTCGTGATTCCTGCCATATTGGGTGGGAGTTTGGTGGGGAGGACAGAGACGGAAGTTAACACACATGTATCCATAATTATAAATTGTGAGTTGTGGTAAGAGTTGTGTTAAATATGGTAACCTTTTTTTTTTTTTTTTCAGTCTAGAACTTATTGAGGCTCTGTAGAAGAGAAAATATTCATTTCTTTTTGGGTAAATGGCTTTGAGATAATTTTTCTAAAGTGAAATATCTTCTCAGAAATATAAATTTCATATTTACAACATTCTTCATAGCAGGAATGTGCCATTGTACCAGAACTGCTTTAATATTCTTGCTCACAAAATAAATAAAACAGTAATGTCTCTTATCTGCAGAATTTAGGTATTGTTTGCATCTGTCTAGAAACTAGTTGAAATGCATATTGTTCTTACATTTTAAGTAGAAGTAGACCTGATTGTCTAGCCCAAAATTCAATTGCTTTGATGTACCTTTTTGCAGATGGTTCAAATTACCAGCAAAACTTTATTATCATTGATAATATAGCAATGCAGTAAGTTGACATAGGGGTTGACTAGTTGACTGTTGCCATATATAGTGAATCCAGAGTAATGTGATACAGCCTTTAAGATGTAAGGGGATTTAAGCAAATTCTTTTGTCTCTCTGCTTCCAGAGATTAGATGTTACAGAAAAGACTTTAAAAAGATGAAATGACTTGATAACCCTTTCTTAAGTAGGCTTTAAACTCTAAATGTATTTTGTACTATAAACCAGAAAACTTTTTAATGTTTAGACATGCATGTAGTTTATAAATTCAAGGTATATATATATATATATATATATATATATATATACACATATGAATACATATATATATGAATACATATATATGAATATATATATATATAAAATGGTTCACATGCATGTTTGCAGGTTATAAGAAATGGAAAAAAATTAAAAACTAAGACATTATGAAGTTTATTTCTTTGATTCTTTTAAAATTGCATTTAAAGTGATCTTTCTGCCTGTGAAGATTTAGAGATATTACGACTTGAAAGCAAGAATCTGAAATGAAAGTACATGACTGTAGCTTTCTAGGCTGTAATCCTGTGTTCCCACTAAAAATATCTTTCGGGTGGGCATGACATTAGCCAGGCTATTTTACAAATAGAGTAGAATATTTAATGATCTTCCATTGTGTTCTGGAAAATAGACTTTGTCCTCTCCCCACTCCCTGTCTCCCCCTCTCCTCCTTCCTTGCCCTTTTTGGTAGTTTGCCAGAAGCTGTCTGCTTCTTTCCTGAAGTCCGGTAATTGAAGGTAATTTTTTAGAAGATGGTTTCAATTATCTAAAGCCAGTGGAATGTTTAACTGCCCCTTCTGTTGGCGAACTTGTTTACATTGGGATTTCAGATGAATTCAGATTACATACAACCAGATGTTATCTGCTGTGGCAACTTTTTTTTTTTTTTAAACAAAAATTGTGCAAGGGTGGGGCGTTGGTTTCCATATTTAGGTCAACTGCCCTCAAATTTCATGGACATGTGCCCCTGGGGTAAACTTTTGAGGTAAACTTTAGATCATAACCAGTGACATTCAACTGAGAATATATATTCTGTGTGCAATAAATAATGTTCTCATTTTATATGTATCCTTACAATATGTGATATGATCAGAAAATCTTATATCTCACAAAAATATTTTTGTCATACATCTAGTTGGAGATAATAAAATATTAAACTGAAAGTTCATTCATGTTTCTATCATGCCTGAACTTCATAGATTTTACTATCATGTTGCGCAGATAATAGGAAATAAATGTGGTGATATTTAATAAGAGAAAGCATCTAAAGCAATAAAAGTCACCTGTGAAATAACAAGTACATGCTCTAATCTGTAGACAATTGTAGACTTACTTCTTTAACTGACAGCTGAAGTCAAGGTTTACTAATAAATATTATTTGTGACGGTTGAGCTTTAAAATCTGAAGAAAAAGCTGAATACACAAATCATAGCTTAGAAAACAGATACACCAGGGTATAATTAATCTTTATGAAAGAATTATTTGCCTTATGCAAGTATCTGGCATACACAGAAGAGGTATTTAAAAAGTAAGTTGTCTTTCAGTGTGATTAAAATATGACTTAATCTGTGAGGTTTAATTGTATATAAATTTTCTGAAAAATAAAACTGTCTCTTATGAACTTCAAGAAGGCATCACATAGGATTGTCCTCACCCACAGGTATGGGAAGACAGCCCAAGAGTTGCACTAGAAGTTAGAGAATGTACACATACACATGTGTATACAGGCATGTATACGTGCATATGTATGCACACATGCAAATACATTCTATATACATACATGTACATGCGTGCATGCAATATTCTTATTTCTTAGCTTAGCTATATAGCACTTAACATTCTACTTGAATATAGTTGGCAGTTTAATGAATTAAGGAACAAGTGAAAAGAATCAAGAACTTCTGCAAGTAAAAAAGATATCTAGCAGCAGACATGGCCTTCCAGGGATGTTTCTATTTCCAAATCACAGTCAAGGAGCACTTTCTGTTCATATAGTTTGCAGTGGTGAGGGTCAGAACTCAGTCTCACGCATGCTGTGCAAGAACTCTACCTCTGAGCTGCACCCCCCGCCCATAGTCAGAGAGGAAAAGGTGGGATAATGAGGGAAAGATCCTTGGTCTCTCCATCTCATTGCACACACTGAACAGAAGGGCAGATGGGAAGGGAGCGAGGTGAAACAATACGTAGAGGGTCAGCCTCTCCAAGTAAAAGAACAGAGGCATGTAGAATGGATATGGGAGAAACAGAGAAAAACCAGTACACCACTATTGCCCCTTAATCTATTTAGGGCTGTTCTCATTTATGAAAAAATGCCATTGGTTCAATTGTTTTACTACTGTTTTAGATTATAGTTTTTCTAGGCAGTGAATCTAAATACTACAAGCATCATTCTACTACAACTCAGACTGGATTGTTATTTTTTTAATATGGGAATTCTGATTATGAACTAAAGAGCTAGTGAATACAAAAACTATATCATTAGAATTTTTATTTTCAAGTTATATTGTGTATATGGCCTCTAAATAGCCAACTATATTGGCTAATATCAACACAAAATGTTTGACGAATTGGTATCAAGTTGCAGAATAATTTTAGAGAGAAACAATGAAGCATTCGTTATTATTTTCATTTAGCTTTAATTCATTCTATGGATTTGATTTAGAACTATAACTTCCAAGAAATGGGAAAACAGCAGTAATTTGTAAGTTATAAGAAGACATAATGTTTTATTCAGTTTCATACATAAAATGGTAAGAAATTAAGGAATGACCTAAATGATGGCATGGATTAAAAATATCGAAATGATATAATAAAATATTTTGAAATATGTTATGATGAAAATATCACATGCCAAAACCTTCAGGATGAATTTAGAGATGCGGTTAAAAGGCTGGATGTGGTGCACACACCTGCACTCCCAGCACTCCAGAGGCTGAGGCAGGAGGATCGCTGCACATGGCCAGCCTGGGCTACATAGTGAGACCATGTCTCAAAAAATGATGTGGATAAAGGGAAACTAATAGCTTTAAGAGCACATATAAGAAAGTAGGAGAAACTAAAATTCTATGATCTAAACTTTTCAGCCAAGAAGCTGAAAATTATTAGTGCAAAATGAGAAGAAATATACAGTGAAAATACCCAGGTATGGTGACACATGCCTATAATCCCAGCACTTGGGAGGTCGAAGAAGGAGGATCGCCATGAGTTTGAGGCCAGCGTGGGTTGCAGAGTGAGTTTAAGGCCAACCTGAACTTCATAGTGAAATTGTCTCAAAAAAGAGAAAAAAGGAAAAGAAAACAAAAAAGATAAAACAATTTATGCACTAGAAACTCAAGAGAGGGAAATTAGACAACAGATGATACTTAGACTCAGTGCAACAAAAATTCCAGAAACTCTGTGTGTGTGTGTGTGTGTGTGTGTGTGTGTGTGTGTGTGTGAGTGGGTGACTGAAAGTATTTTGGAAACACAGAAACCAATAGTTGGAAAGACAGTCTTGAGGAAGAACAAATTTGATAGGCTGGTACTACTAAATATTAACATGTATTATAAATAATTGGAACTGGGCACTCATGAGGCTTCTGGAATCTGTTATATTCTGTAACTTGACTAGGTAATAGCTATATGGACATAGTCATTTTGTGTAAGTTCATCTATACATACAACATAAGGCTGGTCCACTTTGTTTCATATGCGTTATAATTCAGTGAAATTTTCTGAAGCCAATATGGTAAAATCTTAAAATTTGACATAATTTGACATAAATTTTTACATGTACAGGTTCTTTATGCTTTCTACAACCTTATAATACTTGAATGATTTCAAAAGCTATAGGGCTGGGAATGAAGCTTACTAGTAGGTATGCAAGGCCCTGGGTTCATTAAGCATTATAGAAAAAGATAATTCGTAAAAATATTTTGATTTAGGCTATATTTTGATTATAAATTTGTATACTGCAAAAAAATCCTATACCTTGCCTGTACTGTACCATACCATGATTTTTCTTTCAAAAATTGTCGTAGAGCAAAAAGACATGAAAAATCTGGGAAATGCTGTTGATTACAACATCTTCTGTACCTACTCTCTGAAGAATAATAGTGGACTTCTGGACTGAGAAGATTAGATTGCTAGTAGGTGAAAAGCCTCAACAACAATAGAAAAGGGCATCTGGGAAGAAGGACCCAGAACACTGCTAGCACTACAGCCATCAGGCACGTAAATGTGCGCCTGATAAACTACCGGATCACCCCGAAAGAGCTCCGGTCTAAGGGCGGTCTACTTGACACTCAGTCACTCAGTGCTTGAGGATCTAGGCCTTCAATTTTCTTCTTTCTTTTGAGAGCAATCATCTGAGGCACAGAGTAGCCCAGTACTCTGCTCTGTCACAATTTACTTTTAGCTAAGAGATGGTGGCTGTCCAGATTTCTTCTAGATTTTTGAGGGTCAAATGGTCAAATCCTAGACTCAAAAACCAAGTGTTTAACTGTTGCATTTTAACATATGTTATCGTCATTTTTGTTTTGTCATTGGGTTGTACTGCTGTGAAATATGGTTTATTTTTACTTTGACTAAATACATTTGAAAACAAGTGTTTGAAAAGCTAAATTTTTCTAGTTGTATTTTTTTGTTTGGCGAGTGCTAACAGTGTCTAGAACATGTGACCGTTTTGACTGGTTTTCATATTATTATGAGCAATGACTGTATCATTATCCTGGAGCCTTTACTCAATACTGGTACATACTTAGCCTAGTATTAGACACCAGGTGGAGAAAAAAGCTAGATTTAATGTAGATGCAAATTAACACACCTACAGGGACCCAGGAATAACCTAAATAAACACAGTGGCCATAGTGCAAGAAGGTATGAAGTAAGTCCATGATAAATGGAGCCTGATATTTTGCCTCAGTGCCCTGAAGACAATGAGGTGTAGTATTAACCTGCAACCTTTCTAAACTGGGCAGACTCTGCTCCAGGTGAGTGTCACCAGACAGAAATTTGGGTCCAGTGCTGTTTGATTGTTTAAAAGAGAAACTGAAAAAAGCTTTCTCTCTAAAAAACAAACAAACAAACAAAAAAAAACTGTGCATTTCAAAACTAATCCAGTTAGAAAGTAACACACACACACACACACACACACACACACACACACACACACACGAGTATCGCTAATACCACAAGCCAAAAAAATCCTTCTAAAAAGGTTGTTTACAACACGGATTTCAGCTTTCCAATGTCATGGGGGAAGTAGGACACAATTTATGTAAGAGGGCATGAAACAACACTAAGTACTATAAGCATTCATCCCTTTTCTCATTTGAACAATAGCCTTTATTGAGAATAGTCAAGCCCCCTGCCTGGCCTGTGTGAGTTACAAGGGTTCAAAGATAAACAAAAACATTTTCTATTGTCAAGCAGCCCTTGATCTGAGAGAAGAAACAAGTAATTAGAATCTAATAATAATAAACACAGTTAGTATGGCAGAATTTTAGAGAATAGAGACTTTCCTGGCGTTTTCCTTGAGGCCATTGAAAACAACTGGGAAATAATCAGCTTCTCTTTCAACCTTATAAATATGTGCCATCTATCTGGTCAATAAAGCTTTGCTTTAACCAGATCACAAGAAGCAGAAACAAATCATAAAAGTACCCATAGTCAACTTCTACAGAAAGAATTGTCATGGAAATATGATATTAACTGAAGAGCTCTTAGGGACCCATAATTTCAACACCCCATTTAAGTATACAGTATTTTTAATTAGACTAATAAGCAGGGTTACTTCTTTTAAATGAGAGTACTGTCAGATAACGTACTTACCTATACACATACACGGACACTCATCCACATGCCATTTAATGTCTTTGCCGCTAAAGACAATCTTACTTTTGCTTCGAGTTGAATAACAGAACAGCCACTTTTTTTGTACATGCAAACTATGGACAGCCATAAAGAAGATATTTAAGTGAGTAAAGTGTTTTCAATTCTAGAACTGCTTGGTTGTGATAAAAATAGGTACTGTATACTCTGAGAATACTGAAGAAAATTTTATTCAAATTATTATTCAAACTATACATGTAATTTATGTACAGTGTAGGCATTAAAGGTCTCAGCAGTCAAATTCTATGAATGTCTTGATAAGCATTCATTTCAGTATATAAAATTCTGTAGATTTGAAGGAAGGATCATTTCATATCTGTGTATCTTCAAAACTTCCCTTTAGGCACTTTTCCCCCAAAGTTACAATGTGGGGAGTCAAGAGGAAGTTAGAAATCTCTCTTTGAATGTTATTTGTTCTTTTTAGGTGGAAGAACAATGTATTCATTTGTGATAAAAATCTAGATATGAATGATGTAATGAAGTGTCAGTTGCACTAATGAGATGGGAAGATCCAAAAGCCTCTTGGCTGTTTTGTTAAATCAAATAACCACCTTCAAATATAAAAAACAATTGTTGAAAAAGCTTCTGTCAAAAATAAACCCTTCAGTATTTTATAGCAGGTGTTATTGACAGAGTAGAAGAGACTGGAATTTCCTATAACCGTTGTTCTTTAAAGAACACAACTTTATAGTGTGTCTTTCATCACTGTCATAATATGGTAATGATTAAATTCACCCACAAAAGCCCAAGGCATCTGTTTGTTTCATGGGAACTTCCAAGTATCTTGTGTACAGACTTGTTCAAGTGGGAGTTCATGAATGCAAGTATAGTAAACTCCAGCTTATCTCACACAACCAAGGAATGGCATGTTCTGTTTAATCAAATATTCTTGTTGGAGAGCTGTACCATCCATTATAATTTTCAAAGGGTAAAATTTGGTGAGCACTAAAACTCCACTCACAGGGCCCATTTCTTGCTTTGAAGCAATCATGAAGTTTATCTCCTTTATTCCCCAGATTGTGATTATTCTGTCTTTAGGGGTCATATAGGCCTTTGCCAGAATTTACTTAAGGACATTTCCTATTGTGGTTCTCACACTATGGAGCCATCCTAACCTTTGGAGAGTCTCAGAATTTTTACTTGACCTCAGTCAAACCATCTTATCAAGACTTCATTCCTTTAGCCTGTTCTGGGTGACTGTCTGGCTCCTTGTTAAACCAGTTTGGGCTTTGGTGTTTGGATTGACAGTTGTGTAACACTGACCTTCCCTTAATAACAGTTGACTTAAATAGCTCGATTTAGCTTCTTCTGTCTTGATTAGAATAAATGATTTTGAATTATATAATTACATGAGTGTTTGCATGGCAGAGACCTTATGTATCATCTCTAACCTCAACTCTTCATTTCTTTAAACTCAAGAGTGGCATTGTTGAGTGCCTGTTTTATTCTGGCCACACACTACTAGATGTTTTCAAAAAGTGACCTCCAGTCATTAAAAATACACAAATAACTTGGTAGATGCATACAATGAAGTATTATTCAGCCATAAAAAGAAAGAAATCTTTCCATTAGCAACAAGAAGGATGGACCCAGCTAAGTGAAATAAGCTAGACACAGAAAGACAAATACTGCTTGATCTCACTTACATGTGGAATAAAAAAAAGAGTTGAACTCCTATAAACAGACACAAGAAAGGTGGTTACCAGAGGTTGGAAAGGGAGAGTACAGAAAAGGAGGCAGTGTTAGTCAAAGGGTACAATCTTATAATTGTAACATGAACAAGTTCTGAAGACCTAATATTTGACATAGTGATTATAGTTCATATATTGTATACTTGACGTTTTCTTAGAGAATACATCTTATGTAGTCTCATTACACAAAAATATAACTATTTGAAGTGATAGACTATTAATTAACTTGTTTGTAGTTATCTATTCAAAATGTATATGTGTATAAAACACCCCTTGTATACTTTGAAAATATGCTATATACATCAGTCACTTTCCTGTCCTGAGACAAAATACCCGACACCAGCAACCCAAAGCAGGAGAGGTCTATTTCTCATTTTCAGGAATTTGGTCCATGGTTGGCTTGTTCCAAGGAGGAACCACCATGCACACCAACATGGTGTAGGAAGGGTGTCACCCAGGTCCACCACATGGCAGCCAGGAAGCAGAAAGTGAAGAGAGGAGCTGGGGATGAGAATATACTTCTCCAAGTCAGACCCCTGGTAACCTGCTCCTTCTGACCAGGTCCCACCTCTAAATGAGACTTTGGGGAAATATTTTAGATCTAAAGCTTAACATTCTTCCCCTGGCCCCCAAAAGAAACATGTCCATGTCGTCATACAAAATGCATTCAGTCCATTACTAAAAGTTGTCAAATTGTTAACATTTCCAGCATTGCTGAGAAGTTCACGTCCAAAATCTCCTCTGAGACTCAAAGTGAACTCTTACCTATGAGCCTCTATAAAATAAAAAAGAAAATGAAATACTTCTACCATATAATAGCATGGGGTAAACATTTCTATTCCAAAAGAGAGGAATAGGGGAATAGAAAGAAATGCCAAAGCAAGACCAAAACCTAACAGAGCAAACATTAAATCTTATAGCTCCACGTCCAGCACCCAGGCCAAGTTGTGGTAGGATGTGAGCTGCAAAGGGCTTGGGTGGCCCCACTTGTATGGCATTGCCGCTTGCTGCTCTCATGGCCTTTCTCTCTAGTTGGTTCTGCTTACTGCCTGCACCTTTCCTCAACAGACTTTCCATATTCCCGGCATTTCCCAAATTCTGGGGTCTCCATTGCATTTTGGATTCACTCTCACAGCTTTATGCACTGCCCTGTCAGGGGCACACTCTCTGGCCTCTCAGGTCTTCCTCTGCTATTTGGTTGATTGCCTTCTTAACCCTGTAACTTTTGTATTATGCGTGCCTGAAAAGCAGCACCATGGGGATGACATCAAGATCTGTTGCTAGCTCAAGCAGGAGCCTGGATCCCTTGATTCCTGCTGCAGAGGCCTCTGAATGCCTGGATGGTTGACCACTGTGAAACAAATCCAAGGGAATCAATTCTTTAGGTCACTCTACTTGAGCAGGAGACATAGGGCTCTCTTCTCAAATGAAAGCTTGACAGTTTTGGACCTTCGAGCCTGTGAGTGGTGGAGTCTTGCTAATTTCTGAGATGCCTTAAGCCATCTTTCATACTGTTTCAATATAAAGTACATGGCTTGTTTTTAATGCTAATCTTTTTAGCAACCACCCTCTCTATGTCTTTATGGCCCCAACTTTCCAAGTGCTTCCATTCTGATGAAATTGTGAATTTTTTTATACCTGATTTTTGCTCCTGATTTTCACTATATTATCTAGCTAAAATCAGCCAGCAGCAATCATACCATAGCCTGAAAATCAGGCTGCTTTGAAATTTCCTTTGCCAGATGCGTTTGTTCACTGTCCTTAATTAGTCTCTTGTAATGTCTTAGGGCACGGGCAAGATGAAGGCAAATTTTTCTGCCAGGTTGTTACACATACGGCCTCTAGTTCAACTGCTAATGGACTCTTTGTTTCCAACTGATCCTATTAAGCTTGGCCTTTACTGTCTGCATTCTTATCAATATTCTGGTCTTCTGGGCTCCTGCCAGAAGCAGCTCAGCTTACAGCATTCTAGCACTTCTCTATCTGCCATTGCCCAACTTTCCAAACTCCTCCCAGGAGCCAATTCCAAAATCTTCTAAACTCCATGCTCAGACACAATCATAATAATTACCCCACTTCTCTGGTACCAAAATCTGCTTAGCCTCTTTCCTATTGTGGGACAAAGGCTCCAGCACTTAAAGGAGGAGAAGTGTGTTTTGGCTCACAGTTTCAGTGAATTCAGTCCATGGCTGGCCAACTCCAAGACAGAAGCATCATGGAAATGGCAGAAGATAGCTGTTCACTGCATGGCGGCCAGAAAGCAGAAAAATGAAGGAATGAGCCAGGGACGAGAATATACTCTTCTAAGTCATGTCCCCAGTGACCTGCCCCTTCCGACCAGTCCTTACCTCCAAACATGAGAATTTTGCTAAGCATCTTAGATCTAAATCATAATACTATATCGGTAACTCTTTAAAGATTAAAAACATATAGAAATAAACAAACTATAAAATGAGTTTAGGAAACAGGAAGCTTTGGAAATTGTTACATTTAGCAACATCAATAGAATGTGCACACCTTCCATTCTCACTGTAAAATATCTGCCTTTCGATCTCTGCATACTGCTCTTGGAAGAGTTGGTTACTTTTTCAAAAATCAGGGTTCTTCAATTGAAAGATGTGCTTGTGAAAAGTCACTTTCACTGCAAACATATTCGTCAATTGAACTTCAGTAATTTGACTCACCATTATGTGGACAAAAGTTGCTTTTTATTTTTTCACTTTTTAAAATTACGAATTAAGAATTTATTTTAAAAATTTTCATCTCTTTTTTGAAATAAATTTTTAAAATATAAAGTTTGCAAAAACAGTAATTTTCTTATAACCTAATTGCTTGGATGTGCCCAGTAAACTCCAAATAAGTAAAATAATTAAAAAAAATTATATCTTATTGAACAAGAAGAAAACCACATTAATCGTTAAATACTTTTGGATTCTCTTTTTTCCTCCCCAAATGACCACATGAAGAAAAAAGACAGAAAATGATTTTTGTGTGAAAATAAAGCTTAAGAGTTTGTAAACTTTTACATGCTTTAAAAATGCTCTTAAATTAGGTGTGAGCGACGCTCCTGCAGATGACTGGGGAAAAAAATCATAAAAACCTAGGGGCATTCTGTATTCACATTGCCTTGTCACCCATTATATTCTCTCTTGTTCAAATTTAGTGACTAGAAATCATAATAATACATTAAAATAAGGTCACTGCTGGAAAGCGAACTTGGAACTCCATCAGGTAGACTAATTACTCACGGTTCAAGTGCAAGAAACAGATATTTTAAAATAAACGGAATTTAATACAGCACAGGCAGTAAGGTGCTTCAAAAGAAAGGGCAAGCATTTAATTCTTTCTCTGGACTTTACAGAATGACTCCTAGAACAATACTGAGGGAGCTACCATCTGGGCGCTACCACCTCCTCAAGACCGTAACTATGGTGGAGAGTCAGCCCTCTGCCGCCAGCACACTGCCTCCTGCACCATTTTTTTTCCAGTACTGACTATTAAACTCGGGGCTTTATGCAGCAGAAGTTCCATCCCTAGCCCCACCTCACGCCCCACCTCACTGCCTTTTAATACTCTTGAGAATGCTGCTTCAAGAAACCAATAACTCCAGGACTAGGCTTGCCAAGTGAAAATGACCAAAGAGCTCCCTCCTTTCAGTCTTCCTCCTTGTGCAGGAAAATCTAATTGGGAAAACCTAATTTGCATTCAGAATCTTAACTCTAAGGAATCCTGGAATCTAGAAGTTTTGCTGTCCGTGCTCTATAATATGGAAACACACAGTAGAGGGCTTGTGGATTTGTTTCTGGATGCCACACTACCTATCAGATCTGTCCACTGACGAACATGCTTGTTCTCCATGGAAATAACAGGCAAATTAACATGGTGTCATGTCTTTAGCTAAAATAGGACACATATTACGTAACATATTTCATTGACCAATTATAAGGCTATGTAGTGTCTTGTAGAATTATTAAAATAATACCATACAAGTTTTTAAAACATACATCTTATGATTAATTAAACATGGTATGCATAACTTTTTTATTTTCACCCTAACTTTGTGCATTGGCCAACAAAATTATTGCTATGATTATGAAGAATAGGAGAGGTTTTTGTTTTGTTTTTTACCAAAAACATGTTTTGGTACATTGTATACATAATGATCACATTCATCATGGTTAATTTGTACCTGTACATGTTATTTCTTGGTTTCTCTCTGCCTTCCCCACCCCTCCCTGCTATTCTTCCACCTTTCCTATTTACAGCAGGTTTATTTACATTTTTCCATTTGTTCCCCTTTTTCCTTTCTTTTCTTTTTCCCTTCCTTCTTTTTCCTCTTCTCCCTTTCTAGTTCTCCCTTTTGAATACTATCTTTCTTTTACCTAATATCTATTATACCTCTTTGTCCTTATTTATACTTCTGGTTTCTCATATCAGAGAAACAATTCAATATGTACTCATGAGTGTCTGATTTGTTTCACTTAAGAGTATGTTCTCAAGGTGCATCCATTTACCTACAATGTCTCTAGTTTATCCTTTTTTATGGCAGAGTAGTACTCCATCATGTAGAAAAATCACATCTTCTTTAGCCATTCCTTAGTTGTTGGGCATTTGGGTTGTTTCCAAATTGTGTTGCTACAAACATGGTTGTGCATATATCGCTGTGGTAATGATGTTTTAAAGTCTTCTGGGAAGATACCAAACAGGAATAGCTGGATCAAATGGAACCTCTAGCTGTAGTTTTTTGAGGACTCTCCACACTGATTTCCACAGTGGTTGGACCAGCCTACATTCCCACCTAGAGTGGAGGAGGGTGCCTTTTTCCCCGCAGCCCCACCAGCATTTGTTATTGGCTGATTTCTTGATAATAGCTGTTCTTTCTGGAGTGAGATGGAATCTTAGCTTTGTTTTGATCTGCATCTCTCGAATGACCAGTGATGTTGCACACTTTTTCGTATATTTATTTACCATTTTTATTTCTTTATCTGAGAAATGTTTATACATTTCAGATGCCCATTTTTGGATTGAGTCTTTAAATTTGGGGGGTTTGATTTTTTTTGAGTTCTTTATATATTCTAGATTAGACCTTTGTCTGAGAGACAGCTGGCGAAAGATTTTTCCCAGTCTGTGGGTTTTTGCCACACTCTATTGGTGACTTCTTTTGCTGTGCAAAAGCCTTTTAATAGGCTGTGGTCCCAAGCACTGATTCTTTGTATTATTTGTCATGCAGTCTGGGTTCTGTTTATAAATGTTTTCCCTATGCCTATGTCTTCAAGGGTTCATCCTATTCTACTCTCCAGTAGATTTAGTGTTTCAGTTTTGATGTTTAGATCTCTGATCCGCTTTGATTTTAGTTTAGTACGTGGTGAGAGACAAGTATCTAGTTTTAGTTTTCGGCATGTGGCAAGCCAATTTTTCCAGCATCATTTATTAAAGAGGCTATCTTTCTTCCAGTGAGAGTGTTTGGCTCCTTTGTCGAAGATGAGGCATTTGGGTGTGTTTGGAGTTGTTTCTGCATCAGAACCTGTTCCATCGATCCTTGGGTCTGTCTTTTTGCCAGTACCATGCTGGTTTTATCATAGTAGCTTTATAGTATAATTTCCTATCAGGGATTGTGGTGCCCCCTGCCTTGCCCCTGTTGCCCAGGATTGTTTTTGCTTAGAATAGGAGAGGGCTTAATATTTTATTCCTCCCCCTCATAGTTCAGAAATGCTGATGTTGAAACTTGAGAAGCCTGTGACTAACACCTCATAGCTCATATGAGGAAGAGCCACGGTTCTGTCCATAAAAGCTGCAGCCGCTTTATCATTCTGTTCCACTTTTCCACTTCCCTTTGACAGTGTTATTAGCCATCAGGCTTTTGTTACCTGGATGGTTAGAAAAGCGATGGCTTTGTCCCAGTCATCTATTGCTAACATCAATTGCCATTTCCCACTCACACTGTCTAATTCAAAGAAGGGAAAGCAGGAGGGATTTGGGTGAAGATTAAGGAGTAGGTAGGTGCTCATTTGAAGGCATGGACACTTTCCAAACACAGTCTCCCTAGACAAGGGAACCCTTAGTCCTTCCTTCTCACTTGTATTAGGCTCTTTCACTATGCCTGAAGATTCTTCTGCAGAATATCAACAGAATCAGCCACACAACAAGCATTTATTGATGTATTATGCCAAACACTATGACAGACACTTGCGAAACAATAAGGAGTAGAACAGGAAAATAATTCCCTTTCCTCACAGAGCTTATTGTCTGAAGAGCTAGAGAGGAGGTAAATTTAATACTGGTGATAAATAGTGAAAATTATAAAGTGAGATATAGGCTTTAGTTATTAGTGTATTGCTCATATGTGATGAAATTATTGGCTATAATTGATTTTCCTATCTGTAAATTTAAGAGGTCTAATTGAATCTACTTGGTAAATGTGGGGTAGAGTGGGATTGGTGAATCTAGTAAAGTATTTTGATTACTATTAAATTATTTAATCTTTATTTTTATAAAGAAGAAAAGTTTTGGAGTATGAGCAGTTATAACCAAACTGAGTGGCTTAGAACAACAGTCTTAAATCTGGAGGCCGGAAGTCTGAAATCGAGACACTGGGAGGACAATGATCCTTTGAAACCTGCGGGAGGGCTTTTCTTGCCTCTGAACTTCTGGTGGTTTGCCAAAAGTCTTTGGTGTTCCTTGGCCTATAGCTGAATTGCTCATCCTCTATCTTCATATAGTATACTGTGTGTGCGTGCGTGCGTGTGTGTGTGTGTGTGCATGTATGTGCGCACGTGTGTGTGTGTGTGTCTGTGTCTGTGTCTGTATCTAGGCCAAAATCTCTCTTTTCTTATAAGAATACCAGTCTATGTGGTAAACGCATTTTAACTTGACTACATCTGTGAGGACCCCATCTCTACATAAGGACTCATTCTGCAGCACCAGGGGTTAGGACTATAATATATCTTTTTGTACCATAGAACACTGTAGACAGCACACTTCCTCAGCACAAACAGTGTGCAATAACCTGTTCTGGGATTTTATGGAGAGAAAGCAGGACAAAAACAAAGATGACCCAATCGTGGAACATGTTCTTAAGAAATGTGAACTCTAGTGAGATAGATGGATGTGTATGAAGGTTACTGGTAACTGTATTATCAGGCAAAATAATTTAAGTGTTAATGATAAATGTATTGGTGCCAAAAAGGTTGACTACTCTCCTTCTATAAAAGGCAGAGGTGACAGTCTTAAACACTCATCTTGGTTAATGAAATGTTTCAAATAAGTACTATGACATGACCGAAACCAGTTTGTTTGTTTGTTTATTTTGGGTGCTGGAAATTGAACTCAGGATCCTGCACATTCCAAATATGTGGTTTACCACTTATCTAGGCCCCCAACCCCTGTTCATTTATATTGTTAATGAACTATGCTCATTCTCATCTTGTTAAAGTAGCTATATCATGGTACATTTACTTTTTAAAAATTCATGTTTTACATCACGGTTGGATGCGTTTTTCCCTTCCTTTTCCTGTTTTGTGGTGGTAGAGGTGTTGTAAATTTGAAGAACGAAAGCCTAATTTGGCCAGAAAATGTAGCACTTACGTGTCTCCACTCAGGGAAACAGGAAAACCCATGGGTTCTGACAGAATTTGATGAAACAGTGATTGTGTATGATGCACTTGAATTCCTGCTACACATCCTAGTTGCATAGCTCTGGTACAAAAGGAGGGATTTGCTTAGGAAACGGCCAGTAGTTGTACCCTGCCCACTGGATCCATTCTGTGGATGTTGGCTTAGGGTCACCGGGGAAAGCCTAGGTCAGGCTGATCTTGGGTCTCCACACACTTCACCAAGACAAGTTTTAAAATATGCCCCTTTAAGTTGAACCTTCCCCAGAGAAGTCTAAAATGTACACAGTTCTTGATGTCATCTGTCATCGTGACATCATATGAGATCTATAAACCCCTCCTAAAGATTGCTCCGGGATCAGAGAAGCTCCTTGGGGGCCCTAAGTCCCTGGTATTCAACTCCTCACACGAATGAGGAGACAGGGAAGGAAACCATCATCACCCCAGGTGTGTGTCTTCTCACACTTGCCATTCTAGACTCATACAAGAGAGTGTTGATTGTAGGAATTATTCTTTATTACTCAAAATTTCTATAGAAAGCGTTTTTTATCCCTCTGAGCAAAACTATAGCAAGAGATTAAATATCCCTCCTGGGCTTTTATTATAGTCAAGCTATATTCCCCCCCCCCCCAATTTTAAGAGATTTAGCTTTTGAGATGGAAGATGCACGGAAGAAAACTCTTTACCACATTATTTTTTTCCATGAGTCCTTTTCTACCCTTAGAGACACGAGGTTATTTCCCTGCCCCTCATCCTCCATTTCTTGAACCAAATAAAGTATTTTAGCTCAGTTGTGGATTGTATCCTGAAAATTTACCTCCTGACTTCCAATCAAATTTTGGCTTGAAAGTAAGTCTTTTTAGTTTCTCCTTTCCTTCCAATATACAGTGTCTGGTTCTGGTGTTATTGGCAAGATTATATTTTCTTTATTATTTTAACCTCAATGTTATAAAAAAAAATCTCACTTGATGCTTTTATTCCAAGATTAGAGAGTTCAAACATCTGTAAATTTTAAGGCAATGTATTCCTCTACAGAAATTCACTGCACTGTTGAGGGGCATGCCATAGGGTTAGTCCAAACTGTGAAGGCAAAAATGCAAGGGAGAAAAACAATTTTCAAGTGTGAGGTCTGAAGTCCCTATAAGACTAAATTAATAGCATTACTTGTATCTTCCCTACCTTAAGCAAGACCTCACTTTAGAAAATCCAGACCAGCCCAGAAGTATGAGGCACTGTGCCACTATCTGGAAGTCACATGAGTTTCTCAGGACTTCCCTAAAACATCTGCGAAGGCCACCTGTATTCCTTCTGCAACAGCACAGGCATGCAGTACTAGAATCCACCAGAGCAGGTTTTCACAGTATCTTTTCCTTGAAAGTGAATTATAGTCTCAAGAATACAATAGCCCTACTAGGTGTCCCCAAAACAAATGTATGGAAATAAATAGTTCAGGTCATTTAATGTTGTGGTTATAGATAAATGCCACCAGATGAGAACCGATAATTTGAACAGTGATTAGGCTTAAAGTGACTTGTCTACCTGAGATTTGAGGACAAAAACACTAGTTTTCTTTATTCTTCATTTGTTCTTGGTGCTGGACACTGAACCCAGGGCCTCATGGTACTAAGCATGTGAACCCAGGGCCTCATGGTACGAAGCATGTAGCCTACCACAGGGCTGTATTCCCAACTCCTGATTTGCTGTTTCTTAAAACTGAGTTTGCTCCTATTAACCCCTTGAAATAGCCATTGTTATACCCACTGTTTTTGTTTTTCATATTTTAAACTCAGTAACACAAACAAAATTATAACAACAATGATAATGATAAGCCAGCAAATAAAGTAGCCTACAGTGCTGATTTCCTAAAAGAGGCATCAGTGAATCTGTTGTAGTAGCTGCCCGGGCCTTCTCATTTCAGGAGACTAGGAAAAGTTCACACCTGGCAGTGGGAGGAGTTAGAAATGCCTATTTTAGATGTGTTTCTCTCATGAGTTTCCTCCGAAGCCACTGAGTGAATGTGACTTCATTTCATTTTGTTTTCAAGTGGCATCCTCAAAGCCAGCTGAGGACTACAGCCACCAAACATGAAACTAGAAAGAGGCAATGTCGTTCGATGCAAGTGACAGGTAGTTCCTTGTACTGCAGGCAGATCCAAAATGGATTAATGTTCAAGCCGGGCCCTTTCACCTGTGCTCTCTCATGAGGACTGACAGAGCGGTGTGTGCGCCTTGTCCCTGGACCTCCTGACTCCTCTACCACCTTGGAGTTGACACCACTTTCTGATCTGAGACAGTGTGTCATTTGGGGTCAATAGTTGTGCCATTCAGTGAAGTCTTGTGATAGATTTCCTCTGTGGTGGGAGGAAGAGAGCAGAAAGGGAAAGAAAGAAGAGGGAGAGGGACTGTGGAGAGCAGTGAGGAGAAAGAATCTCTCTGACCAAATGGCAGCTGTCCTTTTTAATTGGTACTTTCAGGCCATAGTGACTGTCCCTACTATTAGGTGCACCCTGTTTTTATTATCCAGTGTGTATTGTATGCTCATTCCTGCAAGTCTCAGGGAAGGAAATTGAACATAGTACTCTTTGTGTCCTCAAGTTCTTTTTGACATTTTCTCCTAGCCACAGTCTCAGAGAAGCACCTGAGAGATGTGTAGCTATGGTCACGAGCAGGAGGTATAGCTTGTTAGACCTGAAACTGGTACCTCTGTTCTCAAACTGACCATCCTCGACTGCAGGACTAGTCCCTACCTTTGAGTCTGATCATGGTTTCCCATCTGTTAGCCACAGTTTGGCTTGGCATTGGTCTTGTGTTTTTAACAAGGGAAACTCAGGGCCTTTTGTCCGTTGCCAGACTCCGCCTGTACTGCTGCAATGAGTGAAGAAGCATGGAGCCCTGTATTGTGACCGGAAGGACATTAAATTAGCATAAACAGTTAAAGCAGGAGGCAAAGAGGGGAAGTGGAAAGAAATGTGATCTTTTGGTTATTTGCTATAGCCCATCCCAACTTGGGTATTTCAGTTATTTGAGATAGTAGATTCTTTTTATTACTTAACTCAGTTTGTCTTGACTTTTTGCTGTTTTCCTCCAGCAGTGAATCCCACAGATCTGCAATGACTTGATTGAAATTCAGAATATATTGTCATTAATTCTTAGTTGGGAGGTGTGAACGAAACAAGAAAAATACCACCTATAACAATCATTAACAGTGAAAATCTGACACTAACAATATTAATAGAAAGTAATGTCCCTACGGTCTTATCTCAATCAGTCAGATTTCTCCCCTTCTCTGAAGAACAACGGTCTATACATGGCTGTTTGTTTTAATTTAAGGAATCTTTTTGAGTAAGTGAACATCCAAGCCCCAAGCTACGCTCAATAGCTCGTTCAAGCAAATTGCCTAGAACAAAGAAAACGCTTCCACAGAATTTGGGGGTCCAGGAATGAAAATAATAGGGTGCTCAGGAAAGCCAAAGAGCCCCTGTGTGGACGCCCCGTAGTTGTAATGGCATTTGGAGCTGGCGGGGAGGAGTAAACCTTTTAATTTGTTACAGCCAGTGCTGGTCTCTTTACCCCATTGGTTTTCCTTTTCCCTTCTGAATAGGAAAGCAGAGTTAGCTCTGTCATACTGAGCCAGTCAGTAATGGACTCTGCCAGGCGTGGAAGGGATAAAAGCCACCACCTGCCTCGCCTCCGCTCCCCTCACTGCATTTCTCGGTCTCCAGTTGTCTGCACAGCTGCCGACAGCCGGTCATTGTTCCACTCCAGAGCTGCCTGGGAGCTCAGCAGCGCCAGCCACAGCAGCGCAAGTGCAGTCTGAGTGCAGTTCCCTGGTGGGTTTCCTGTGCACCTTGGCCGTGACCTCGCGGACGGCTCTATGCCTGCAACTCTGAGCAGATGTAGTTTAAGTGCTTGCCATGTGCTAGAGCCCAGGAGGAGCATGCGCCTAGGGGGAGCGTGCGCAACACTCCGGAGAGGGGGAGTGGGGCTGGGGGTTTAGCTCAGTGGTTAGAGTGCTTGTCTACCAGAAAGGGGGAGTGTTTGAGCAAAGACAGAAGGGGAAGAGATACGCATCGTAATGTTTGGCGGGCACATATTGCTCGCTTGTCTTCCCTGAGAGTAATTTTCACCTTACTGTCAGGGTGTGTTAGCTTTCCCGTTGCTGGACACGATATTCAACAGTCACAGCTTAGAGGAGAGAAGGTTACAGTCCTTGATTGGCTGGCTCCGTGGCAGAGACATCATGGGAGAGGTGGGAGGCAGAACAAAGCTACTTAGTTCATGGTGGCCAGGAAGTACAACGGGGGGGTGGGGACCAGAATGGAAGGGGTAAGGAAGCCGACATACCTCCAAGACCATTCCTCCATGGTCTACCCAGACACACATAGGAATGTGCTCCACCAGTCTCTGGGGTGAAACCCGAAGCCAATCTAGTTGAAACTCCACCCTAACCTTCACAGAGTAGAACCCCTTTCTTATTGGGAATATGTTGCCTGGGCCTGGCCAATGACACCATTGCATTCCCTCTTGGCAGCTGTGATTGGGTCAGAGATGGGCATGTGACTTAAGTGGAACGGGATGTGTGTGTGTGTGTGTGTGTGTGTGCGCACGTGCATGCATGCCCGTGAGCGCGTCTGTGTGTAAATTGCTGGCAATCAAATGCAGGGTCTTGAGCAGGCTAGGCATGTGCTCCACCATTGAACCTCCAGCCCACATATACCTGCTTTTGGTAACTGGAGAAGATTCTAATTTCTTTCTGGTTTGAGGGGAGAATTCATAAAGAGGAATAATTGCAAAACAAGACCAATAGAGTGTTTTGGGGCCCAGTGTTCCTTGCTTATTGGCTATGGTGGATGCCGTAAGGAGCAAGTTAGACCCTACTTTACGAAAAAAGGTCTTATTCCCCCAGCTTCCAGGACTGAAGCTGGTAGATTCTCCTCGGCTGTCAGCTCCTTCTACGATTGATTGCTTCTCTTAGCCTTCTTGTCCAAAGTCAGGCCAGCTTTGTGGGGTGGCCCACATCCAATGACTAACAGAAGTAGGCACATAAAGCCCTGACCTTCCTGCTACCACTTAGGACAGCTCTGGCAGTTGAACTCATCTTGAAAAAATTCCCTATAATTCCCTTGAAGCTGCAGGACACCATTACCCTCTCCCTCCCTTCCCTTCTACAGAACATAGATCCCAAGAGACGCCGCCCTCAAGCGCTTACATGATGTACATGAGGATCAGCTCTGTGGGACCCAATCTATAATGCCAAGTTAACAAGCTTGTATTTTTCTTAGAGGGGACTGAGAACGATTACTCTGAGTAGAATGATGGCAATAAACTGAAGCATGACTTAAGAAAATTATACAAATCATCACATTTCTCTTGCATCTAGCTCAGAACCCAAGAACCAATGAAAGCCATGACCACGCCCCTCACCTTTAAGGCCATAGTAGGATATTCAGTTTGACTATTTGACAATAGTCACCATTGTTTTAATTTCATGCAGACACAATCTAAGCCTCACAGTTCTGTAACATAAAATATCTTTTAATGTTGCTTAACATTAAAACTACCATCTAAGTCTGTTTTCCCTTCCCTGGTTGTCTATTGTGAAGTATCATTTAAAGAAAGTTTATTATAGTAGTACTTTATAATGGCATAACTCTTACCAAGTTTAAAATTAAAATGCTATCACAAATGGCATTTTCCATCCCATTTCAAATATATAGCATGGTAAGAATTCTCAGGAAATTAAAATATTGCCTTTAAGGCCCCGCTTTTATAAGGATGAGAAGGAAATTACAGCACACTGGCAATGTCCAGCTATCAATATTTTTTTAAAGTTTCTAAATATTTGCCAGCATTTCCCCATGTGGAATCTATTATATATGATGATTAAAAACAAGAATCATGTATACTCTATGTCGAGATGATGATAATAACTTGAAGCCAGAATAAATGATCAGCAGGGCTCAGAGTTAATAATGGGTTGAAAGGATGCCTTTAAAATTATGGCAGTAACCTTGTATTCCACTGGTGGTGTGCATGCCTTTTCTTTCACTGCCTCACTAAAAGGATAATTAAACTCAAAACAGGCAATACTCCAATTAAATAATTGGGTGTGGATGTATGTGTCCGATGTGTATTCGTACATTCCACATTGCTCCTGAAGATCAGTTTTGTAAATCATTGCAATGTACAATACATAGAAATCTAAGTTATCTCAGTACACATAATCCATTATAGATTTACTCATCCTAAAGCCTAATGCATCATAAAATTTAATTTTATATATTTTATAAAGTATATGAAGTTTATGTAGCAATAAAGTTATTTGGTGAAATTTCATCATACATAAATCCAGTTTTATTGTGTTCTGTTCGTACTAATCTTGTATATTTTCTGTCACTTCAAAAGGAAGCCCAACTTCTACTGCTTCGTGAGTCGCAGTACTTAGCACCACGTGGCATGTTGAGGTACTCTGTGACTCTTTTTTAGAACAAAGAAAGATATCTCGGAAATCTCAGTGATGGTTAAGCAGTAATGATTTTAGAAGTGTAAATACTATTAGCATAGAAATAGTGTATGAATTTTTAATTTTGGAAATTTTAAATTAATTCAGTATTTGAATACTTAATATCATTTTAATTTTTTTTTCATTCGACATTTTAGTTCTTCAGAGAGACTGCATACAACCAAAAATTTGAAGTACAATTTCATTATTCAGGAGTCACACAACTCTATAAATGTAGAAGAAACTTACATAATTCAACTTTCAAATTTTATTTTCATAAGTGTTTATATTTTACACTTCCAAATTTATCAGTGCTTAAAACTATACGATGATTTGTGGGCGCCCTAGGAGTCTAGGTGTAAACCGTCTTTATTTTCTTATTTTCTAACTTTTTATTATTGGTGTTGTCTTGGTAGCGCCCACATGACAAGATTTTGCCAAAAACTAAAGGTGTATATAATGTGACTTCTTTGCCAGTTCACATCATCTGCAGTAGTTGAGAAATTCTATGCATTTGATGATGAATTTATTTTCCTTTGTACTTGGAAGAAGCTTGGATGGGTTGAGATTGCCAAAGGAGGCCTAATATAACTGAAAAGTTTCAGATATCTTGAAGGGTTTTTTTTTTTTTTTTTCTTTTCCCTTTTGGTGCTGGGGATTGAACCCAAGGCCTTCAGCTTTGTAGCCACAGTCTACCACCAATCTCTCCAGACATGTTCAAGATGGTAGCAAAGATCAGGATCTGACATTGATGAAGAAAGCAGCCCTCATCAGACCTGCTCTATTTTATTAGAGATTTCTAAGATAAATTCTTGCCTAGAAGTATGGCAAGCAGTAGAACAAAATGCTTATAGGAAAACATGCACATTATCAGCAAGATGGTTATTTAAGCATATATTTGTTCTCTTGGGTACCCTTGAATAGGCTTATGTGGAGCCGAAGGGAGCCAAGATAATAAACTTGACATAAAGAGCTTTAAGCACAAGGTTTAGAAAACAGAAGATGCTTGGAATGGTACTACACTTGGCAGAAACAAACCCTGACTCAACCCTTTCAATTTTTGTCTCTCAGTCCCCTGAATTCTCTGTCTTGTCCAAGGTGTGGGTCTTTCTGGAAGAACCGCAGATATGAAGTCTTTCTTTATGATGGCAAGAATTAAAGGTCACAGATTCTTGTTTCTGGAGAACAAGAACATTTCACTTCCTGGATGTTAATAAAATTCTTCCTTCATTGCATGCTTCCTGAGAACATAGAAAGTATTGCAGCAGCCATGAGAAAAATGACCAAAAAAGCCCCACATGTTACTAAGAGTCCTAAAAGGTAGAAATCTGATATTGGCCTGAACCTTGCTAACTTTTGTCATATGAGAATGTACCTTGTTTGCAAATGAATATTTGCAATGGAATAGTCACTTATTAATTTTACTTTTTAAAAATGTTTGCCCCTGAAGCTAGTTGCCATGTATGAGTCTTTGTATTATGATTGTGAAGGGATGAAGGGTCCGGGGGCATAACTGGCACTATAGTTTGAGTGTGGTTTGTCTCCCAAAGGTTCATGTGTTGGAAGCATCCTCAGCATGATGATTTTGGAGCGCAGCAAAGAGGCGGGGTTATTGCTGGGCTTGTGGCTTGCATCTAAAGTCCCAGATACTTGAGAGGACAAGGCAAGAGAATCACTTGAACTCAGGAGTTCAAAGCCAGTGTGAGCAGCATAGCAAGACCCTGTCTCAAAAAGAATAATTAAATAAATACAGACATGATACAGAGTGAAAGTGAGATCACGGTGGGCTCTTGCACACATGAAGTATATGTGCAAGTATGGAGCATTTAGCCTCGAGAGTTTTGTTAGAGCAACAGAAAGCAGACTAACATCACTGTTGATCGAAGCCTGTAGCATTCGCAAGTGAATGGAGAAAAAGGGTGGAAGGCAGCTTGGTGGCCACTTTTGTGCTGAGATTACCTTTTGTGGTCCTTTCTGATTTTTTTGTTTGTTTGTTTGTTTGTTTTGAGGGGGCTGGCATACTGCGGATCAAATCACAAGCCTTGCATATGCTAGGCAAGCACTTTACCTCCAAGCTGTATCCGCAGCCCAGAGTCCATTCTTTCTTGCTGAAATCATCTTGGACTTCAGACTATTAACTTTCCTTTTCTTTTTTGAGCTGTTTCAATCCGCTCCTTGCTGCGTGTGCTCTCCTTCAAGTCGGGAGGCACAATGAGGACTGCCGTTCCAGTCTCTTCTCTTCTCCTTTCTTTTTCTTTTTTCTTTTTAGGAAAGGTTTTACTCTGTAGTCCAGGCTAGACTTGAAATCAGTATATAGCCCAGAGTGGCCTTGAATTTATGATCCTCCTGCCTCAGCCTCCTGAGTGCTGAGATTACAGTTGTGAACCACCATGCCTGCCTGAGATCTTCCCTTACTGTCTCTAAACAAATACAGAGGATGTACATCACATCTGCACACATACAAATGTTAGAGAGGGAGGGAGAAAACAAATGTTTAGTTTCTACTAGGGCCTAAGGCATTAGAACTACACATAGTTATGAGCATCTATCAGGCATAATAAGAACATTCTATCACGTAGTCATTAAAAATCCCTTTTCACAGACTATAGAAGGAAACAAAACAAGAAGTCCTGAATGACAAAGAGGATAAGCAAATTTCAATCGTCCGTTTGCTGATAGGTAGCCAATTTGTCTGCTTGGAAAATCTTTTTCCTCTGTACCAAGAAGGGAAGCAAAGAGACAATTACAAACAAAAATAAATAAGTACTTCCATGATTGCAAAAGCCATGAAAAATTCAATGGTGCCACTGATGGCCTGTTTCCAGAATTTTTCCTGATTAGCATACAAATTTCTTTCCTTGATGCCCAAGAGGGTATATTGAAAGAAAAGAAAAGAAAAAACAAAACAAAACAAACAAATAAATGAAAAAAAAAGGAGGACAGAAAAACAAAAGCTAAATAAAGGCCATTTGAATGTTCTAGAACAATACTGACAAACATTTTCTGAAAAGACCCAGAGAATAAATATTTTAGATTTTTTTTGGCCAAGAAGCATAATTGAGGATATTATGTAGATACTTATATGGCAAAAGAAAAATCAAATTTTCAGGAAACTTTTATTGATGAAATTAAAATATACTTGAATATAATATTTTAAAATATTAACTAAAAACTAATAAGAGAGTATGTTCTACTGATAAGAAGGATGGAATTATTTTGAGGCAAAAAACATTCTGTTTAATTGTACATCAGAATTAGTGTCCCATAGTACCAAATTCATTGCAAATGTTCATCAGTAAAAAACATTCTTCTCTCTTGGGTCACACAGAAACACAGGGCAAGCTGGATTTGACCTGTAGGCGGTAGTTTGCCAACCTCTGCTCCACAGTCTTGTGGATATTTACATTTCATGGACTCTAGGAGGAATTCTCTCCTGTCTTCTCACAGTTTCCCAGTTTTTCACCTGAAAGGTCATCATTTTTTCCTGTATCATGGGTCTTAAATAAAACCAAAACCAAAAGAAGATTCACTATACTTCTAAGCAAAATAAGCCCATTTGAAAAGTCTGCATATTGTATAATTCTAACTATACTACCTTCCAGAAAAGGAGCAACTCTAGAGATAGTACAAAGATCAGGAGGTGCCGAGGGTTGAACAGGGGAAAGGATGGATATGTGGAGCACAGGGCCTTTTCAGGGCAGCAAACAACTCTTCATGATAATGGAATGGTGGACGAATGACATTATGTATTTGCAGGATCCATAAATCTGTATAATTCAGAGTGAATGCTACTGTTAACTACGGGCTTTAGTTAAAATAATGTATCAATGCTTATTTATTTATTATAACAAATGTAGCAGTGCAAGACATTAATAGTAAACTGAGGAGTAGCAGGAATTATGTGAGAACTCGCTGCTCTTTCTGCTCAATTTTTCTGTTACCAATAAACATTCTAAAAAAAAAATCTATTAATTTAAATGAATTATATATGCTCCTAGATCTGTTACTGTGCATGCAAACAAGGAAAGTTATCAGGAGTAACTATTACATTATATAATCCATCCCAAATACATCCAATCTTTTTTGTGTTATTTTATTTATCACTAAATAATTATCTTGAATATTAATAAAACCTTAGCAATTATCAGACCATTATTAAGTATATGTTGTTATATACAACATTGATTTTATTTCTGTTACATAAACATGCCAAATATTTTAGCTAATCAACCTATAATTGCAAGGTTCCTATGAATATAGACAACTGCACATTAAATCAGTTCACAGTCTGAAGTACTTAGAATCTAACAGCTGAAAAGTTCTACTTATAGGCTTTTTCTTTTCATTGTTCCCAATAATTTTTTAAATGTTTTTATTGATGATAGACTGTGATCTTCTATCATTAAAGTTGGACAGGATGTATTTTATAGAAATTTAGTTGAAAGAGACTATTTGAAGCAGAATAGCCTATAAAATTTTTGAATATGGCTGAAATATCCTGTATTCATGTGACAGACTCATTCACATTTAATCTCTAAATCAGACACCCATGTCAGGATTTCTGAATATTCCTGCAGACGTCGGTGATGTCGTGTAAAAAGACAAGATAACTGGCTCTCTTTAGTGACAAGAAAGCAGCAATTAACTGATCAGTTTTATCAGGACATTGGAGGAAGTATAGTGAGCAGGTGCCCCAGGCCCAGCTTCTGGACCCTCAGCTGACCTCTGATTTTAGGGTCCATCATTTGCCAGAAGGGGCTGGAGTGTTAAGCATGTCCTTTTACAAGGAAAAGCCCTGGACTGGAATCCCAAGTGACATTGCAGATGCCTGTAATTGGAAATATAAGCTCATTCAAATACTTTTGAGTCCTAAACAGACATTTACCTCCCAAGAAAAGGAGTAAGAAGAAAATTATAATGTTTTATTGGAGCCATCTGTAAACTTAAATTAATGTAGCTTATTTGATTATATACCTAATTTTAAAATCATCTATCGGGTTTCAAGTGGTGGTAACAAGTATTTTAAACACCGTAATTGAACACACTTTTAAAAACATATGGGAAACTTCTTATGATAGTCCATATTGAATTTTATATTATCAGTATTGATGTTTAAAAACTCATATTTCTCTAAATGAGTGATACACTTTTAAGTTCTTTATAATTTTATATTCATTATATGCTTTCCATGAATTGTAGTCAACATCAAAAATTTTTCCCACATTAATATTTGACACAAGAATCAGACTGTTGAACTAGTTTTAACAGATTCAGTGCTGTAGATATTTTGCTGAGAAGCTATTTCACTGACTAAGAGATTGGTTTTCCCTCAAGAGAAAGGAGGCCCTGTCTAACCTCCACTAAGCAGAATTTGTAGGGGGTTCTTATTTCCCCCCACAAGGACAGCATGCAGGTTTGAATTACTACTCTTTACCAAAAGATTATTTCTCATCATTCCCTAAACAGAAAACACTCAGAACATGATACCCTGAATCTCTGTGAGTGGCATTTCCCCAATGTTGGGGTTTTTTGTTTATGCACTTGGGACTTTCAAGAAAAAATGTAACCGCCTGAAGTGAAGAGTACTTTTTTCACATTTTTACAATGAAAATTGTCCACATTCTTCTCTCTCAGACTTTACCAGACAGCGTATTCATTGTTTTCTAGGACAGAGAACTGAACCTGGTGGGCCTTGTGCATGCTAGACGGTTGCTGTACCACTGAGCTACCTCCTCAGTCCTTTTTTATTTTCGAGAGAGATTTTATTTGTTTTTTATTCTGGCTAATTTGCTCTGGCTGGCCTTGAACTTGCAGTCTTCCTGCCTCAGTCTCCAGAGCAGGTGAGATAATAGACATGTACCACTACATCTGGCTTGAGTATTAAATTTTATAGTTTATAGTTTTGTAGTACTGGTTTTAAATGTTTTCATTATGGGAGAGGGAAATGTGTGTGTGTTTGTGTGTGTGTGTGTGTGTACAAATTCTATGAGGTAACTAGTCTTCCAAGATGAGGAAATTGAGATTCATATGTGTGTGTATGTAAATATATGCACGCATAGGATGTGTTTGAAAATATATGCATGTATGAGTGTAACGTGAAAGTTATTTTCTGTGGACAGTTGAGATTTCAGGAGTAAAATCCATATAAGTTTGTTAAAACTATCTGAGTATATCCTGTTTCTGGGGCTATGTTAGAAGGATAATTTTTACAAGCCTTTTATTGTCAGTGGGAATTAACTTCAGGTGATGACGAGGCTGCTTTTCTATTTTGCACCATTGGCTAATTTAGAAAAAGGTAACTGACCTTATGGTAGCATGACTTGGCAAGTAGAAATAACCTTTGGTCAGATTCTAAAGAGGAACAGGTTTCCTTTCCTGGGAGCTGTGGTGCGGTGGGGTGCTGCAGAACATAGTCAGGGACACGGTCTGAATAGAAAAATGTGAACCGCGTGTAATCCCCAATCTGTATCTCGGCCAGGTAACCGCCTGCGGTGCACTTACTGTAAAACCTGACATGAAAGCCCGTAGATGAAACTGTGTTGACGGTGCCTTTCTGTACGTATGTGGGTATGAGGATTGCTGGTGAGGTATTAAAGGCAGGAAGAATGGGCAGTTTGAAAGCTTCTATGCCCAGCTCTCATGAGCACCAGTCCAGTAACATGAACAAATGACTATGAAATGCCTCTTGTGCATCTTTTTAAACCATCTTGGGTCAGGATTCATGCATGCATAACCCAGGCTGGACCAATTGAACGATGCAGAATTAGTGCCTGTGGACCACCTTGGATTAGTAGGGCCATAGTTTGTTGGGTAACTGTTTCTCCCTTCCGTTCCCTAGTTGGACTGTCCTAAGGTACATTTTGGAAGGCTCCTTCAAGGCCCCCGAGGCACTGAGCACCAGTCACCCATTGCCATGGCCAATTCTAGACTCATTTTGCACTGGTTCTCCCTCCTTATGTCACTATCTGTCATGTCCTGATTGAGCCTCTGTAGGGGCAGGTAGTTCTTTGGACTGGAGTGGGTGGGGCTTGGAATAATCCTCTTTATTATAGGATGTTTAGGCCCATTCCTGGCCTCTATCCACTACATGCTGTTTGTGTTTCCCAATCAAAATTATGTCCAGGTATTGCTAGATGCCCTCCACCAGGGAGTAGGCAAAGAACACCCAGCCCAACCCACTGAGAGGCACTGTGCCTAGAATAGTGCATTAGTAAGAAGCAGAAAAAGGAAGTTTGAATCACTAGGATAGAATCTGTGGTGTGACTGTCATGGTATTTTTTTCACAGCTCTATATAGTCCTCTATTGTAAGGAATTAAGTCTCACAAGAAAAGAGCACAACCAAAATATTGGTACTAGTTGACAAAGGATTTATAAATCCAGAGTTTAATTGGGCTACGCTAGTATTTTCCAATCACTCTTCCAAGGGGGGAATTAATTGATGCTCTGAAACATAAACTTCCTTGGTTTCTTATGTACACAGTAGCATGTGAAAGGTTCTAAATACCCATTGGTAAGTAAACACATTGTTTAAAGTTAAACAAGGTTGTATAAGGCAACAAGATCTTTTTCTAATACTCATTCAAACCCTTTTACTTATTCATTAGTTTGGAAAGTCCAGGAATAACATAAATACCATTCCCTCAAAACCTAAGGATTTCTAGCTGTTCTTTTATCACATATCCATCCTCACTGCAGTTTAAAATATTTACACTAGCATTATGTTACTGAATGAAGCCAGATTTAATTGAGAACAAATAGAATTTTACTTGAGAATAAATTTGTGTGTTTGTAAATGATATAATTGTTCGCAGCTTTCACCTATTCAATGGCCATGATTAGACTTATGGACATATTGAACTCGTCTGACTTTCTTCATCAGTGTCTCATTTGCTTCTATTCAAATGTGCTTCTGAGTATTTATTTATTTATGTAATTTTTTATCATTACTTTAAAATACACCCAGGGAACGCTGCCAATTGCTGCAGGAGCTTTGGAGGTATGAATAAAAGAAAACGATCTAGCACAGTTGCATGGGTCCTGACCAGTAGGTAGAAGATGCCAATAGGAATCCAGAGCCAAGTTCATCGGCTCAGTGGATCTGGAGACAGCCAGGCCTGCAGAGAGGCTAGTTTCTAAGAGGAAAGTGGGCTCACAGTGCAGCCCAGGGAGCCAGTGCGAATGTTCTTCTACAAGCTCATCTTTACATGATAATAGCAAAACTTAATTAAAAATCACTGGTATTTTCATTATTTGTTTCCTAGGCAGAAAGCTCAAATACCAGACTGTCTGGTTCAGAATTGAACACCTGGCAACCTTAATGATTTGGTTTGCACAGTGATTTATACAGTTTGGCAGATTCATAAATGTGGGAAGGTGGGGGTGGGAGGAGCCTAAAAAGATTGAAGAGTAAAAGAACTTTTCTTTCATTTTAATATTTTAATTGGCTTAAAACATGTTTCTCAGGAAGAAGAAATGTTTTCCCCTGCTATTCCATTTTGTTATAAGTCTGCCCATCTCTTTTTCTTACTGTATTTATAATTCTTTGCTTAAATGCTGATTTTTGTAACTTTAAATCTGTCTTCACACTGACCCTGATTCCTTTTGGATTTGGATTTGGTGTTCCTGATACAGGACTTGTCCAAATTTTGGAAAACAACCACTGTGTGTGTGTGTGTGTGTGTGTGTGTGTGTGTGTGTGTGTGTGTGTTCAGTCACTGGAATTATGTGGATAGGGGACTAGTGGCCAGTAGTTATTTGAATCCTAGCTCTGCTGTCTCTCAGATGTGTGGAAAAGACACTTAACTTCTTTTTGCCTCCATTTACTCAGACATAAAATAGGAGTGATGATAATAATGTCTATTTCAAAACATTTGGTTGTGAGGAAATAGGGCCACCCCTCATGTTCGTGGGTTCCAGGGCAAGAGTAGAAATGGAGTCCTGCATACTCTACCTCAATATTCCAAATTACAAATTACCCTAACGTAGTGAAACTGTCTGTCCGCCTACCTAGAAAGACACATAATTAAAATCTGTAGGTCCGTGTTTGAATGTAGACTTTTCAGGCTCCTTGGAATTCTGTGTCGGAATGTGGTGGCTCGGGGAGAAATGGAGCTGAGCTCCAGGCCCACCTAACCTCTCTTCTGAAGCCCAGGTCTGCTTCACAGTGCTGGATTCTTCCCGATGATGCATGAACACCCAGTGCAGATACCCAAGAACCACCCGCAGCAAAGGACAGGCCAAGGGCACTCCTCAGACCTATGGATGTGCATGTGTAAGTCATGGATTGCCCTTGAGGAAAGACCTGGGGAATGTGCCTGAGAAGGCCCTGGAAGTAACTTCACATCCATTTTGACAAGGCATTTTGGGAACCAGAAAACTCAGAGTTGGGTACTACAGGTGCACATGGGTGGGCATGTTCCCTTGATCCAAAGTATGCTTCATTTAGGAGGAAGAACATCAGCAGAAGAGGGCTAGAGCTGCGACTTCTGAAATACAAGGCTCCAGGTGGTAGAAATCCTGTTGCCTGGAGCAAAGAGTGATAGTTGGACTAAACACCAAGATTAAGCATTTAACAAAGTTCAAGCAAAGTTTCTAAAACAATGTACAGCCAATTATAAGTTCTTGATAAATATTACTTGTTTTGTAAGCACCCATACAATGATAGTGAACCTTTTAGAGCTTTCAACAACACAAATAGCCCATTACAATACACATGCTGTAGGTTCACCACCATGGACCCAAGAGATGTCTTAAGCACTGAGGGCATATAAATGAACACAGAATGATTACTACTTCAGGATTGACCACTGATTAGTAGGCATCTGACCCAATGGTGTGGACTAACTACTGGCTGAGGATGTATAGTTTGTTAGGTGACACATAAAAGAAACACCTACTTCCCTGCAGAGGTCTAGGGAAAGTCTCACAGAGGAAACCACAGCTGAACTGAGACACGAAGGATGGATATGTCTGCAGCCATCAGATAACTGGTGAAAGTCAAGTCTAGTCTCAGGCAACATGTCAGTTGTGTGGAGGCTGTAAAGAGCATGTCACTTTGGGAAACAACAAAAAAAAAATGTAGGCTGCGGATGTAGTTTAGTGGTAGAACACTTGCCTAGCAGGTCCTGGGTCCCATCCCCAGCACTTCAAGAAAAAAGAAATAGCTTTGGGCACAGCAGGATACATAGGTGGACGGCAAGTAATGAGGATGGGGAGATGGGCCAGAGTGAGATCATAAATGGCCAGATCCATTTCACTGGGGGTCTTGTACATAACTGAGCTCACCTCATACAGAAACTTCAGTTGTAGAAGGAGAGGTAGTTGAGGAGACAAGATGGACTTTAGCTGGGCAAAGCTGGTCTGATGACTTACAGGGGAGAAGAAGTGCTGTAAGGGGCCAGGGCGATGTGCGTGCTAAAATTCCAGAAGCTTGTTTCAAGGAGATCCCTCAGCCTACCTTCCGTGCCTCACCCATATCTCTTTATTCTGCCGCTCTTTATATGCCTTCATAATTTAGAGGAAACTTCCTGTACCCCGGCCCAGGAGTCCCTTCCTAAACTCCCTCTCCGATTCAGAAGATCCTTACCATGTTTCCAGCCCCTTACCGTCCTTTGCTGACGTGAGCTTCAGCTGCCATGTTTCCTCATTGTCTTCCCTCCAGCTGGACCACGACTCATGGTGTGGGAAGGAAGGAAGACCAAGGAGTCCAATGTCCTGCTGACAGTCCCTCTAGTTTTGTTACCTGTTGCATCTCTTGTCCATTTTATCTGTTTGTGACTCAGTTATTTGCTTTGTCTCTTCATATACTTGAGGTAACCTTGGAAATGGGCTCTAGTTGGTAAATTGAAATGAAGTGGTCGTCATGTATAGTGGGAGTGACTGTGGTTTATACTTCTGATAAAATAACTTAGGCTAAGCTAAGCCTGACTACTGTTCCTCTCTAACTTGTGAAATCTGTAGCTTCAGCAACATCATTGGTTGTTTTTGTCTTCCAAGACACTAATGGAAAATAAAATAAACAAACTTGCCCACATTAAGAAGAGAAAAGATCCTCTGCAGTGACGAGTTCTACACAAATTGCAATAGGAATAAAGTCTCCCCTGTGTTTTTAAACAGGTCATCCATTAAGGGCTCAGCAGACACGAGGGAGTAGTGCAGTTAAAAGGTGGGCAGGGTGTTGTTTAACCAATGTTTCATTAACGAATGAGGGTTCAAACAGCAGATGATAGTCTAACAACATCATTTTATATTTGTGAAGATTAAATGGGACTCAGGTTTCCCCTGTTTGGAGTTTTGCAAACTAAATCTGGCACAAAATGTGCAGGAAGATAAACTGGAGAGGAACGATGGCTGTCACGGTGATTGATGGGGCTGGTGTTCACCCAACAGTGTTTGAAAATGTAGATATCCTTAAATAAATGATGCCGCGTGAACCATGCCAGACTGGGGAATTACAAGGACATTACTGCATTTTGCAGAAAGACCATAAAGCGCTGCTACCAAATCTGATGGCTACAATTCCGTATACTCTCCACAAGCCCTCACAATGTATACGCTCTATAAGAATGTGCGTTATCATTTTTAGTAATAAGGTTTCCAGGATACAACAAGGTGAGGAAAATCACTCTCCCTGCTACATTCCTGGAGGTGAATTTGAAGCCTGCAAAATCAGCAGTATCCTTTTCTGGAACACTTTAGTAATCCTCCCCCACAACTTTCCTTTTTCTCCACTTCCCTCGGTTTATACACCACTTTGAAGAGGGACTCAAACTGCAGTTGACAAAATGGTGGTGAGGAGGCTAAATCCAAAATACAAAGTTTAGGAGTGATTTATTAACAAGACAGGAAGTATTCGAAAATAGATGTAAGTCATGAGATGCAGCACTTTTTGTCAAAATAAGCAAGTCACAGCATTTGACTTGTTTAGCCACGTTTATTTTTGGATTTTTTAAAAAATGGAAGCATACATTCCTAGGTACATTATTCATGAAAACAGGATTATAGTCTACATGATATTCTATAACCCTTTTTTTACTTAATGGAAACTAGTAGTATACTCTGATGTCAACAAAACACATTTTGTAATATCTTTTGCGGTCGTGAGGGATCCTTGGCTGACTCTGCTTGAGTACACTGTCGGCCGTGTAGTCTGGTCCTCCCATTCATGTCGCCAGCACTGCTGAGACCGTCGTTAGTCAGATCTTGTTGTAGAACCCTAATTGCTTAATTAGGGCAAATGTCTTCGAGTAGAATTGCTGGATTAATGTGCCACTAAACTTTTATGTCTTTTGATATGTATTCGCACACCAGCAGAATCCCCGAAAGCCCATTTCTTTACACTTTTGTCACCAGTGAATATTGTCATTTAAAAAAATAGTATCGGTTTGGCAGGTAAAAACTGGCATGACATTATTTGAATTTGAATTTCTTTGGTAATTTGTAAAGTTGAACACTTTATCAAAGTTTATTTGATGTTTATATATCTCCTTAAAAGAATTGCCTATTCTAATTAGTATTTCTATTTATTTATTAACTTACAGATAGGTGTTTTACATATTAGAGATATTATATATGCTCATATGTGTTACATTTTGTTTTCATTTAATTTACTTTCTGTTAGTTTTCCTTGTTTTTTCTTTGACCTGTAGAAACTGTTTTTTGGTATAATAATTTTTATTCTGTCTATTTATCTTTAGTGTTATGGTTTGTATGCTATTTCTTGCCCCCTTTTTCATTTAGTAAGGCTTTATCTTTCAAATCTGTTATCTTTCGTTCCTCTAAAATTTAGTGTACTTTATGATGAATAAAATTTTACATTTCCTCCAATTATTAGCTAATGTTATCAACATATTCATAGATTTTGATGATACACACGTATGCACATGTATATGTAGTGAAGTTCTAATTATTATTCTCATCTATATTCTGATCCATCTTTCTGTGATTTCTGCAATAGTGTCAAGTGATATAATTTGATGATTTTGCAAAGAATCTTAAAACCTCTGTGTCTTCTTTCTCCCTCAAAAAAAAATTAAAAAAGCAATTGGAATTGAATTAAATTAGTAAAAGGAGGAGAATTAGCACCACTGTAATACTAATATTGACTTTTCTCACATAGTAAATGACTATCACTATGCTCAAATATTTTGGTGTGTATATGTCCTTTTTTAGGTTTTCTTTTTTGTTTTCCTCATATGTTTTGTACACTCAGAAAAAATTCTAGATGTTTTGTAATTGTTATTATATTATGAATGGATTTTTTTTCTCACCAGTTAGGACAGTTACTTGTTTTAAAGAAATATTTGAAGTCAAACTTGGGCATCCAAAACATATCTTTATTTCTTTATTTTCTTTAAATCAGATTTTGTTTTCTCTCTCAGAAGTGCCTGCCCTCCCCCGCTGCTCTGCGTTTTCAGAAAAAGCAGCCCAGGCCAGTCCCTCTGGGCCTTCCTATTTCCCTGCAAGTTCGCTGAAGCCCTTAGATGCTTGATACTAGAAAATGGGCAAAGTGTTGTTCCGTTATGGGAGCTGCCCACGTGTGAATGATCATCGTTAACTGCAGGAGGCTCTGATGGCTCTCTACTTCCCTTTTGTCCATATCACTGATCCCCAAAGCTCAGCCTTAGATCCAAGGCTGGAAGCTTGTTAGAAGGTGTGTTTCAGGCTCCACTCCAGACTCGGGCGTCAGACACTGTGGACAGGATGGAGGGATCTGAGTGTCTCTGAGCCCCACCGGTGATTTCCGTGCTTACTAGTGAGGTCAAAAGCCACGGTTTAGCTTGTGCATGCTTCAGACTTTCCGAACATTTTAGGTGGTTCCAAATCACTATTGCGATTTAAGGGCAAGGTTATTTCAAAAATAAACTGCATCACCTTTTTGTACCCAAAGTTCTGTTTTTAAGAAATGTGCCTTTTATTGGCAGGGGATTCAAGAAATTCATTTAGCACTAACTATGCAAAAATTTGTGTATCAAAAAGGCAAAGCTTCTCTTCTTTTTATGAAGATTAATTATAAAGATAGCCAGTCTTTAGATAATCTTTTATGAGTATAAAAATTTATAATTAATCTTTTTACAACAGTATTTTTATAAAACTCAGATTTTTTATTTAAAAATCTTATAATTAATCTTTTCATAAAACTAATTACAAAGATCAAAGTCTCCTGATTTGATGGAGGTAGTTTGTCCTCTGAAGCTCTGTGATCGTCCAGTGCATTACAGTACTAGAAGTAATGTCTTTATGAACCCAACTCCGTTGCCACTTTAGGAAAGTAAATTGTTTTCAGGTGCTCAGTCCTCTAAGCTAGAAATGAGGAGAATGAGTGCTTCCAGGGCACGTTAGTGAGAGATCCTCGAAAACTATCCTTTCCTCCTATCCATCTTTTGAAATATTGCTGAGAAAGAAATACAAAGAATTAATGCAGAGCTTTCTCATTTGACATATTTAAAGGACACTCTTATCCTAGAAAAGACAATATTTACCATATCAACTGAACCTTTGTGATACAACTTTGAGATGATCCTTCTGCTAAGATAGACCGAAGGTTTTCAAAGTGTGCTGGCATTTTGGTGAGTGTATTAGATGTAGAGACTAAAAGAAAAAGCAATGAGAATGATTTTTGCTTCTGTGGTCACTGCTCTTATTCCTTTATTTTATTTTATTTTATTTTTTGGTGCTGAGGATCGAACTCAGGGCCTTAGTGCTTGCCAGGCAAGCTCTCTACCACTGAACTAAATCCCCAGCCCCTTATTCCTTTATTTTTAACAATTTTACTGTTAACTTCTTTTGGCCAGACTTGATGACCGTCAAGCTTCAAATTTTTGGTCTTAACATGTATCAGTTATATGATTATCAGTTAGTCAGTTTCATTGTCTTTAAAACGGACATAGTAATCTCTACCTCACAGGGTTATCAAGAGTGGTAAATAGATTAATCAATGTAAAGTACTTAGAATAGATGGCGTCTAGCTACAGTACTTGCACGTTGTTAGAACATAAGAAACAATCGTGTGTTTTTTACTCCATCATTTTCTAATTCTTTGGCATGATTGAAAACACAAGTGGTAATATCTCAACCCACTTTATATCTCTGGGTAAGTTCACTTCCAAGCTAGGTAATGTGTATGATTAACTTCTGTTTCCAAACATTTCAGAAATATATATGTAGTTAAGTCTTATTTGTAAAAGATGAAATGAAATATTCTGATTGTAAATTAAACTTTATTTATAATCTGGGAATCATTCTACTTTGTTCATCGAACTCTTTCCAGAAGTTTTTTAGGGTTAGCAGTTTCTTTCTTTTTTTTTTTTAAGTATCTGTATGTTTCTTTTTAATATTTTATTAGTATGTATTTGCAGTACATAATGATTACATTCACTGTAGAGAATAACACATTTCAATTATTTTCCCCCTTCCCTCCATCTCCCTTTTATTTTTCCAGCATCAGATTCATTTATTTTATAAGAACTTATAAAGTTAATTATCATTTATACAAATTAAAAACCAGACTAATAGGCTAAAGAACATGTAAAACACTTAAGACAATTGTACTAAGTCAATGTGTACTTTTAGATACATTGCCCAACCTGTATTTCAAGACTTTTCTCTCTCTCTTTCTTCCCATTACCTGTCTTTTATTTCGCACTTTATTTACATAGTATATATTTCACATAAGAGAAACCATGTGATATTTAAGCTTTTGGAGTCACTTCACTTAACATTATGGTCTCAAGGTGCATCCATTTTCCTACAAATGATTCAAATTTATCCTTCTTCGTGGCAGAGTAGTGCTTTATTGTGTATAAATACTACATTTTCTTTATCTATTCATCTGTTGATGGGGATATAGGCTGTTTCGAAGATTTAGCTATCATGAATTGCACTGCTATAAACATGGGTATGTATACATCACTGCGGTTTGATGTCTTTAACTCTTTTGGGAAGATATCTAGAAGGGGAATAGCTGGGTCAAATGGAATTTCTATTTCTAGATTTTTGAGAAAGCTCCATACTGGTTTCCACAGTGGTTGTATCAGTTTACAGTCCAACCAACAATGAAGAAGGGTTCCTTCCTCCCCAACGCCTTGCCAGCATTTATTATTGGTTGATTTTTTGATGGTAGCCATTCTTTCTGGAGTGTGATGGCATCTAAGTGTTGTTTTAATGTGTATTTCTTGAATGGGCAGCAATGTTGAACATTTTTTCATGTATTTATTGGCCATTTGTATTTCTTCATCTGAGAAATGTCTATGCATGTCAGATGCCCACTTTTAATTGGGTCTGAAAATTTGGGGGCTTTAACTTTTTTTCAACTCGCTCTTTATTGTTTATCTGACATGTATTTGGCAAAAAAAATTATTTTCCCTTTCTGCAGGTTGTCTCTTCACTCTATTGGTGATTTCCTTCGCTGTGTTGAAGCTTTTTAATTTGATGTGAACCCATTTGTTGATTCTTGGTATTATTTCTTGTGCAACTGGGATTTAGTTCAGAAAGTCTTTGCCAGGGGTTGGGGATTTAGCTCAAGTGATAGAGCACTTGCCTAACAAGTGCAAGGCCCTGAGTTTGATCCCTAGCACCACCCCACCCCCCAAAAAAGAAAACAGAAAGTCTTTGCCTATACCTATGTCTTCAAGAATTCTACTTCTTTTGTCTTCTAGCAGATAGTTTCTGTTTTAATGTTAGATCTTTGATCAATTTTGATTTTAGTGCATGGAGAGAGATCTGGGCCTGGGTTTGACCTTCAGCTTGTGGATAGCCAGTTTTTCCAGCACCATTTGTTAAGGAGCTTTCTTTTCTCCAGTGAAAAGATTTGGCTCCTTCGCCAAAGATTTGGCTCCTTCGCCAAAGATAACATAGCTGAGTGTTCCTGGAGTTGTTTCTGTATAATGTATTCCGATCTACTGATCCACAGATCTACATTTTTTGTTTGTTTGTTTTGTTTGCCAATACCATGCCATTTTTATCACTGTGGCTTTGTAGTATACCTTGAAGTTTGGGATTATAATGCCCCCTGCCTTCCCTTGTTGCCCAGAATTGCTTTTGCTATTCTGGGTCTCTTCTGGTTCCAGATGAATTTTAGGATTGCTTTCTCCAGTTCTGTAAGGAATGTTGCTGGTATTTTGATTGGGATTACATTCCATCCATATAACAGTTTTGGAAATAGGGCCATTTTGACTTTGGTTCTGCCTACCCAGGAACAGAGGATGAGTGTCTTTCTTTGGTGCTATCTTTCTGGCCCCTGTTACTGATAATGACTAAGGAAATTATAAATTATAGGTGAACCTTTTAGAAGTTTGGTGAGATTGGTTGTTCAGAGGCCACTTGTCCACGTGTTTGGCTCTTTTATGGCCAAAGTGACCAGCTATCCCTTGCAAACTGCAGGAGCTCCAGAGCATACCTTCTGCTTGTTATTTCGGGGTCCATGTGAGTGTCATGGAACCAACACGTACCTCCCAAGAACAAGCTCAGTCCTGACGCAACCTGGAGACCATGTGATGGCCCCTAGCTGGCAGGCCCGAAGAGATCGTGGGATGTATTGGGGAAGGCACAAGATACACTGATGCTATCAGGTGAATGATTCAGCTGAGGTAAAGTCCAGGAATATGTGGATATGGAGTAAAGCTCCATTAGTCACCCCTGTGTGGGATTCAAACACACAAATATGCAGGAAAAGAACACCAAGTGTTAATTAATTAAATAAATCTGTTAATAATCGAACACCATGTAAAGGCAAGCCGACATTTTTCCTCACCCGTCACGAGGTTGATGACTAACAACCCCATAACAGAAGACAGATCGACAAGAGAAATGCAAAATCAAAATTATTTAACGAAGTTTTATGTGACACAAGAGCCTTCAGGCACAGAGACCCAAAGCCCCAGGGAAAACTACTTTTGGGGGGATACCGGGGAGGGAAAACAGTATTTTTGTGTGTAGATTTGATGAAGATGGAGAGTCATAAAGAGAAGTGATTGGACAAAAGAAGAGGAGAAAATGCAGAAGAAATGTATAAACTCCAACAGTTTCTAAAGTATGGAACATGGCATGGAAAATATCTGAACTCTTTCTGTAAAAGGAAAGCAGAATCTGTGTGGAAGATACAGCAATACGAAAATAATAATAAATGTCCATATCTGTGTAATGCTCATTGATTTCTTATATGTTCCCGGCTGGCAGCGTGTGACATCCTGCAACTGAATGGGGATGCTGAGCTATAGCCTCACCTTTTTAACAAAAGCATCGAGGCCAAACGGGGAGGAAAAATCTCACCCTAGGTGCCATGCTGTATTGCTGCCACTACACAGCCAGAGCCAGAATCACCCCATGATCGTTCTCCAGTGATCTTTGTCCCCAGACTGTGGATGAACCACAAAGGATCTAGCTCCTGAAATCCTGTGAGCAGAAGCCTAGCGAGGCTGTGGTTTGGATAGAACCGAAGCAGGAAATCTAAGTGCACAGCTCTGCTTACATCCTTCCAACGGCATGGTGAAACTGACTGGTACTTGGTAAGCTTAGATCCTGCCTTGGCTATTGAGAGCCAGACCGTACTGAGGGGAACTAAGGACTAGACAACCAACAGTGACTGCTTGATTTTTCTGCCAGTTTCATTTCTGAGGCCTGATTCTGATGATAATGTCCAAAAATTTCAACTCAATGTTTGGGGATTCCTTTACCCTTCTCGGGGTTGTTCAACATTCCTGAACACCGAGATAGAGTCAGGCACGGGTGAGAGGAAGACCCATGGTTCCTTGTGCCTAGAGTACCTTGATGCTTCCATCATCCCAGGCTACCTGGCCCCTCAGGCTTAGCAAGTCTCCCTGCTGCTTTGGATCCTTGCAGGGCACAGCAGGGGTCTAAGTATTCCTCAACCAAGGACTAGGACGTAGAGTGAATTGAATTCACAGATGTATTCTATTTAATCTAACAATTTTAAGAATCGGAAAGCTTTAGTTGAATGATCTATTTTTCTGCTTTCTCTTAAAAAACTGGAAATGAAGCAACCCAGTGCCTAAATTCTTGCATGGGATCAACCACAGTGATTAAATCTTTGACCGTTCAGCTCATCTCCAGCCTCTTTCCCTTTGGAGGTGGACTGGACAATCAAACCCTGTAATGGCGTGGTTGGATCCCCTGACAACTAGCCCTCTTCCTGAAGTCACCTGGAGGTGAAGAGTCATCTCATCAGGATAACACCAGGCCACACTCAAGGAATCACATTAGAGTCACTCCGGAAATATAAGGGTTTTAGGAGCTCTGTGCCAGGAACCAGGGACTATATATTCCCATCACTATATATATATATATATATATATATTTCCATCACTATATATATATATTTCCATTACAATATCATAGTTTTGAAACTTAAAATGAAATAATCAAGATTATCCCTCTTTTCTGCTTTAGCACATACCTCCCCTGAGTCAATGAGTACAGTATATCTGCTGAGTATCTCAAGGTCACCCTCCAGACCCTCTCCTCTTCCTTCTCGTTCTCTTGGCCCAGACAAAACCGCTATATGTGACTGTCTTGGTGGGTTCCCCTCCTTCTTGTATCTTCTGTGTTTGATTTCTGGGTAGCTCCACCGACGAGAGGGGATAGATAAAGACGAGGTGTTCATTTCTTCTTGCTGTCTTCCTATTCTACTAGCTGCTTTCCCCCTTGTACACCTTTTGGCTTGTGGATGTACAATGTCCATCTTACCAGCCTCAGGAGTGGTACCAGCTCTGGTGGCTCTTCTAGCCTTCCCACACCTTTCTAAATAATCTCTCTATTAAGCATTTTCAAATTGTTATATTTGAAAGTAACATCTGTTTCCTATGGGGACTCTAACAGATATAAGAGTCCATGCAGTTGTTTATCCACAGGCATATTTAATAGTATGTGTGTAGATTTTAAATTCATCTAAAAATAAACTCAGTGTTAACACACAGCATCTGAATCATGGAGCAATATAAGTTTTCTATACAACAAAGTCTTATTTGGTTTGAGATACTCTAGAGTAACTGTATAGAAGCTTTTTAACTCCTACATCCCAACCTTTTAACACATAAGAAATCCCAAGTGCACTAATTTCTAAGACAACCTAATAGTATTAAAGTTCATACAGAACAGAAAAGAAACAGAGGTTATTTAAGGTCTCCGACCACTAAAGAAGACTTATCACTAACAAGTTTATCGTGGCCTTCACTGTGACCTAAGTGCAGAAGACCTTAATCAGAATGCACAACTCCGCTTAGTTAAATTTTTAATGCTCTTCTAAACGATGTCTCAGGTGAGGGCCTCGAATGGAAATTCCAAACAGCCAGTAAAACAGGACACCTTTGGCCCCACTGTAAGAATGCCTTGACCTTGCCTGTCTTTTTCTCGTCTTAGGTTCACTCTGCTATTGCCCCAGGAGGTGTCATCCTTGCCAGAGGCCTTCGTAGAGAGTGAGGACTGAGGGATTTGCCTGCACAAATTTGATACCCAGGGAAGAAAGTGTTTACAAGCATCTCCATATGTTCAGAACACATTAGGTTCAGCATATCAGATAAAGCTATTGTGAGATTTGCCTTTCTTCATTTAGCTTTTTAAAAAATTCTCACTTTGTGCTCTGGTTCATGTTTATAAATTACATACATGTAGTGTTGATACCTGAGGAATACAAGGTCATATCCAAATAGAGAAAGAGCATCGTTAACTACAGATTTGTTTTTCATAAAACTCCTTTTAGCCAGTCGGCTCATTCAGGTTATTTCTCTGTAGGCCAGTGTTTTCCCCTCCTGTCTGATAACACAGCATACTTCTGAAATATCTACCACATTAGGTGTGAAAAATGACCTTGTTATAACTGAAGGAACTTTGTTATAGTGAAGTGCTTTTTTGAAGAGTATTCCAAAATATGAAAAATGCCCATCAGAACAGAATGCTCTTTCTGAAAGAGTTCTGTTCGTTCTGCTGTGTCTGACCTCCTTTCTTTGTTAGCTCAGCCTTTCTCCGTCTCTTCCTAAGTAGCAGGATGCTCTGCGAGACCAGCTGCCGCTTTTTCTGCATCTTCTTGCCTTTCCAGATCATCTGTACTTGCAAGACTTCAGTCACTCACTTGAATAAATTATACATTTAAACATCTTCCCCTTTATCTCTCTTGTTGCATATGGTTTTAATATTTTAGGTCTTTTCAAACTCTTCCTAGAACAAGAAAGTATAAATGCTATATAAAGAAAAAAATTTTTGAAACTCCACAAATGTAAGAGATACAGATGAACTGACTTACAGTGACAATGTATCTATGAGTAATTTAAAAATGTGTCTCTGAACCTTCACACATGGATGGCTTCCAGGGCTGGGACTATTATCTCCTACACTCTCCTGAGTACAAGTCCTACAAAGAGAATGACCCCAAAGCTGTTTTATGCACATGTCCTTCTGTCACTTCAGATTCAACATGACTAGGATCAAACCAATGAGAACTTCCTCCCATCATCAGGGAAAGACTAAAACTCTGACTGTTCTGCCTGTTATGCCCTTAGTCCCAGTAAGAAAATGCCACATCCCTGTGTGCCTGTGTGTGCACACCTACACATTGTATGTTCTGGGAAAGAAGTGAGTCATTTTTGTGTTAACCTCACTTCTCTCTCCCTTGCTCTTCATATCCAGGCATATTCCAAATCATGGATTCTTCCTTTGAAATGTCTCCATTTCAATGTCCACTTCTCCCCAGGACACTGTCCAGTCTATTACAACACCAATTCACTTGGTCTCCTTGTCTCCTCTTTTCCTGCCCAAGGTATAAACGACTCCTTTACAGGCATTTTACCTTCACTGTCTTCTGTTCCTCAGCCTAACTTTAGCATAGGCTTCCTTTCTGAAAAGGACTATATTAGAGATCCCTTCAGAGATCATGACTGATCTGGCAGATGCAAACTCTTCTAACACATTGTTAAGGGTAACACCTGACCCGCAACCCCAGAGTGGGACTTTGGGTCCTGCTACATTTGGTATTTTATCAACTACACTTCAATTATCTGCATGTGATTTACAGCAGTTGTGACTTTCCCAGACACTAGAACATCTAGCTGTGTGTCTCTTTGAGAACTCATTGCTTTCATTGACTGCCCTTGGCTGAAAAGCAATCGTTTATCAATGTGTTTTGTTCATGATTATCCGGCTGTCCAGGCACGATATTTAATGTAAGTGATGTCTCCTATTTAGTAATGGATGTTACATCATTGTTATTTAGAAAATTTGCTACTGAATTGAAATCTGATTAAGGATATGTGATTGAGGTTAAGAGCCTGTCAAGGTTTGGAGAATACTTGTTTATAGTATGCATTATGCAGTGTGCTCTGCTATCTATAGGCTGCAGCTGACTTTTCCTTCTGTTAATAGTCTGTACTTGATGTGGCTAAGTGGGCACTGAGATGCTCAACTTCAGTGTTTCTTCCTACCTACTGAAGGACAAAGCACTTACTGGCTATTATAATCTGATAAGATACAAGTGAGTAAAAAAGAAAAGCAAGACAATTTTATGAAGTTAGATAAAATAAGTGAATATGATACACTGTTTAACTCATTTGTATCAGGGTAGTTTTAAATAAAAATAGTACTTCAAATATGAGGGACCTACACCTATTTGCAGTCACAAACCAATTTTTTTCCCAACTAAACAGATTAAATCTAATAGTTACATTAGTTAAATAATCTATGTAGTTAGAATAATTTATATGCAGGAACCTGAATTATAGGCTTTGGATGATTAGCCATGAAGCTTAGCCACTAGTGAATCTGGTGCCCACCCATTTCACTTCCGGACAGATGGGAACGCTGCAATTCCTAGAGCTCTTGGGCACAAGTAGAGTACAGTACACACGTGCGCTGGCCATTGAGTTGTATGGCAGAGAGGTCAAAGCCTTCGTTGTAATATAAGACTTGTCTTTGGCCGCATTGACCAACGCTGATCAAGAGAGTGGTTGCTATGCCAGCCTGGTCCTAGAGTGAAGATAGTATGGCACAAAATTTCAGCTAAACTTCTTGGGATATGTGGTCCAAGAAAGCAAAAATCATGTGGTTGGAAGCCACTGAGATGTGGAAGGTGTTTGTGACCACTGCATTGACTACCCTCTCCTGACAGATACACTTGGTGTGATTCCGGTTCTGAATTTTTCTGGCTATATGACCCTACACTCCGTTTTCACGTGTTCATTCTTTCCTTGCAAGTGATCTAAAATTAAACCGATGGGTGCAGATTGCACACTTTTTAACGCAGTGAAATACTGGCTCTAGAGAGTGTTTTGAAGTCTAAGCTGCTTTAATTAGTAAAACTAATTACATGTCTCTAAGGAAGGGAAGGTGTTTGCACAAAAAACAAATTTATTCATGTAGTAAGGTTGAATGCATGCTTATTTATACTTATTTATAAATTATAATGAAGATGACTCTTGGCTGACTCAAAGTGTGGTTGAGCTTTGGAAGTTATTCTTTCATGGGAGGATTCCATTATGAAACGTGAAAGTGTTTGAACAAAGAGTTTTTGTTCCATTCGATTATGAGTGCTAAGGAAACGCTTCACTTTTTGATGTATCTGAATACCTCCTTCTTTCCAAACTTGGTAATTTTCAGGAGTCTAATAATAACTGAAATCCATTTTTAAAAACCTGCCAAGAGAACCCACTCTTCTGTCTGATTTAACTAATGTAACTATTAGATTTAATCTGTTTAGTTGGGAAAAAATTGGTTTGTGACCGCAAATGGCTGTCTGCATTAATTACATCCAAATGAACAGAGTAATTTTTAGATTTTTTTTTTTTTTTGCTATCAGTTTTTTCTTTGCTTGGCTGTATTTTTGTCCCATCTGTATTGTCGGTTAGGGTTCACAAACAGAGTGGTTCTCCAGAAGCAGGAGCCAGTAGACTGTACTCATAGACACGTGTCAGTGTGTACACACACGCACACACACACACACACACACACACACAGAGATGTATATCGCTGGCAAACCCCAAATCCACACAGCATGCAAGGGGGGCTGTGAACTGCCTGGTAACAGCTGGTGCTACAGCCCATACATTCTCAGGAAAACTTCAATTTCCCTCTTAAAACCTCTCTACCAATTGTATGACTCTCACCCAGAATATCAATGATAATCTCCTTTACTTGAACTGGTTAGGGATGTTAATTAATTACATGCACAAAATGTGTACAGGAACTTTTCAAGTACTGCTCAGTTGAATAACTGAGTACTGTAGCTTAGCCGAACGTGCACAAACAACTGACCATTGCACCGTCTTTCTTCCAATCTCTTGAATCACCTGACTGAGTTTCTTCTTTGCGCTAATTGAGTACCCGCGTGCAGATGTCTGTTTGGGAATTTACAACACTGTACTAAAGTGGGGTGTTTATGTGTCTGCGATGATCCTCAAACTGTGTGTGCCTGTGGCTTCCCAAGAGTGAGCTCTGTCCTCTGTGGCCCCAGGGCCCAGTATAACCAACGTGCTTTCACTGTGCCATGTAATGTCCACTGTCACACTCTTGAGAGAGTTAGACCACATTTGTTTATTTGATTTACTTGCACCCACAACTTTTGAATAAGACATGTAATTTAAATTCTGAGGGAATGGTAGCATAATACGCACAAAGCATCAGGAATGAGGACTCCTAATTTTTTAATTGCAATTTCAGGGTTTCACTGCCTGGCTGCCCTTTAGATCACCTATCAGTCTGAGTCTTGTTTGTCTGATCTGAAAGCATGAAAGCTGAAGGAGATTATTGTTTCTAGTTCTGAACCAAACTAGTGGTACACAAGAAGACCAAACACACACATTTTCTCTTGTCCTTCTATAAACTTGTCGAGAGGATAAAACTCCCAGAGGGTAAATCCATGACAGGAAGGTGAACCGGGAGACAGGGATGGGCAGGGGATCATCAGACAGAGTTACAAGTACAATTCTTCATTAAGGAAGATGGATGGATTTCAATGGATAACACTGAGTGAAATAAGCTTTCACCCACAGTATATACATGAGAAGGCTGAGTCCAGAGGCTGCTAGAATTGTGAGCTTCAGGAAGCAGAAGCGGGTAGAGAAAGCAGAATCCTTAAAGTCTGCCTAATAGTTGTAACCCTCTGCCCCCCATTTCTTCTGTATGCCGAGTAACTGGAAATCTAACATTAGCGTTCAGGTGAAAAACAGAGTCCTCTTCTTTCAAGAAAGTAGGGGAAATGAGAGCCAAAAGGCTTCTAAAGTGGGTGCCAGCAACCTAGAGTTAATCTCCCCCTCTTCACGCCGGCACTTGCGGAGTCGTCTCATTCATGTGAGTGGAATCTGCCAGCTTGTGTGCTTTGTCCAAGTGAGGACCTGGCACTCCTAGTGTCACCCCTTTAACTAGGTTGATGACTTCCTTGAATAAGCCTATCCTTCCTCAACCTTCCTTGCAGCTGACTATGGCCACGTGACTAGGTGCTGGCCAGTAGCATGAGAAAAGTCACATGCCAAGCTGCTGGGGGACAACCTGGGAGACAGCACACACACTCCTTTCTTCTCACACTGTTTGGTTCAACATTAAATAGCTTTACCATGGTCCCCACTATGTAAATTTTGCTATTTTTAAAAATGTTTAGAGTCAATCAAAGAAGAATAAGTCATGGTTAGAGGATAAAATTTAAACATTTTAAATGAAAAAGAAATAGTATAGCTGAAAGCACTTAATGAAGTGGAGGGCCAGATCCCATTTATAGTTGATGCAAGAGCAAAGAGAGGTTTACGTGTACAATTGAAATGTATAACCATAATGGAGAAGAAGAGAAAAAATCATTAACTATAAATATCAAGGAAAAAAAAGGAATGAAGGTGAGGAAAAGAAAAAAATGGATTATCTTTCTTGTTTTGTTTTGCTTTGTTTTAATAGAAGCCAAGAAAACTAAAAAACTAAGAGCCTAGTTTCATTATAGAGACTTATGTGGTTACCTGAACAAGCCCAAACAGAAACCATTAAAGATAACTGGTTCTGGGGAGTGAAATGGGCTTGAGGATAGGTTATAGAGGATTCGTGTTTCATTTTGTGCCCTAACATACTTTAATATTGCACAAGTATTAGCTTCCTGCAGTCTCACTAATAACAATAAATCATATGGTCATAGAGCCAAGCTCTAAAATAATGCCATCTTAATTTTATTAGTTTTAATTTTCTCCCACACAATAGGATATAATTTCGGGTACTGTATGAATTTTATTTCCTCCACTTTATCCAAGGATATAGGCTGCTTTCTTGAAATGTTTTCTGTTTGAAAGAATACTTACAGGTAAAGCAAATGCAGAGCGAACATTTCCCTTTGGCTGTCAGGAAGTTCCGAAGCCCGGCCTTACTTGGGATGTTCAGGTCTTGTAATCATCGGACTCACTCAGAGATCAGATGTAGTACAGTGTATTTAGCTTATTCTGGTGAAAGTAGCGTGGCAAGCCTTAGGATTGACCAACTTCTCAGAGGCCTTATGTGGCCTCTTACTCAGGAGACCTGTTTTGCATGAAACTCCTAACCTTTCCCGTTCCACGCTATAGCCACAGCGCCGGCCACATGCCATCCCGAGTTTACATAGGTGACACTGTGGGGAGGACGAGCTCAACTAGGCCGTGACGTTCTGCAGTGTAGACAGGTCTGCACAGAAAGCGATCCAGATATTTGCATGTTGTTAACTGCCTTTCCCTGCCCATCCTGTCAGTCTCTCTTTCCCTGCGGCCTTTTATCCTCATAATCTGGATGTCAGTAGACAGCAGGATTCGTGGAGCAGAATGGACAGAAAGTTCGTGTATTTCGCTCTCTCTTTCTTGCTGCCTTGTAGGTTTTATTCAGTGGAGATGGTTCTTCCCATGCCCCTAAATGAAAACTTGGTTTGTCTATGACTTTTTTGATGACTCTTAGATAACAAAATGTTCTAATATTACTTGAGGACAATCCTAGTCTCAATTCAGAGTTTCCAATCAATATCAAGTCATGGGTGTCCAAATGCTGAATCTGATTTAAGGGTTACTGTTTTAGGTCAAGTATCTTTTTTTTTTTTTTTTTTTTGGTGCTGGGGTCAAACTCAGGGTTTTAGGCCAACATTCTAACCACTGGGCTTAATCCCCAACATGGGTTACTGTTTTTATTACCTGGCCAGAAACCTGCTTTGGAAGGGGGAAGAGCATCATGGCCTCCGTTTTTTCTTTTCCAGTAATTTGAAACCTGAAGTTTGTGATTTTACTAGAGGGAGGAAGGAGTCATTGGAAGATAAGGATGTAGAAAAGTTCTTCCTTGAGAGCTAGATTTATGTTCCTATAGTTTCTTCAGGGATCTGCCCTTCATAATTCTTCTGACCTGGTTGTATTACATTTTAATGGTCACTCATTTCCTTCTCAAAGAGGTGCCAGATAAAACATAAAGACTCTATTTATTTATTGACTGATTCATCAATTGATTGAGTGCTGGGATCAAACTCAGGGCCTTGCACTTGCTAGTCAAGCACTCTACCACTGAGATAAATCCAGAACCCTTCAATTAAATTTAAATAGAGTTAGACAATGAATATGGTCTTAGCATAAATATGTCCCAAATGTCATATGGGATATACTTATACTGAAACTTCATTTGAAATTTAATTGAGTATCATGTATTTCTGTTTTCTAAATCTGACAGCTGTAGCTGGAAGGAATTTTTGAGGGTGTCTGTTTTTCAGGATGAACCAAATGTGGATATTTTATCATACTATGTTCTTGTACCAGCAGATAAAGACGGTAAACTTCTTTCTCTTTTATAAATGTAAATATCTGTCCAAAAATGCAATTCAAACATCTAGTACACTGAAAACGTGTACTAGGGACAGTGCTCTAAATTGACTAGAAGATAAACTTATAACAAGTAGTTGTAAGGAAGTAATCCTTTTTGGATCTCAGTTCATACCTAGAAAAACTGGCTGGGGATTTAGTTCAGTGGTTAAAGTGCTTGCCCTGAGTTCAATCCCTGGCACACCAAAAAAAAAAAAAAAAAAAAAGAGCGGTCATATCTAGCAAACTAACTTGCAGAGAGTAAAATCCTCAGTGGACACCTACAGTTTTCTGTGGTCCCATTATCTAAATTATTTCCGCAAAATGTAATGCTAATATTTGTTAATCCATGTATCTACACAGTATTGAAATTACATGCACAATGAAAGGTATTCTGGATATATATCATGATTAAGTGGTGCCCAGGAATTGATGTGTTTTAAGATGGCTATGAATATTTAGGAACAAGGATTTTTAGAACAAAATGTCATTTCCGTTATGGGGGCAGTCAAAATCTGTTTCTTTCAGGGCCATCAAAGAAATAGTGTGCTTAGAATATAATAGTTTATCCCCTGTTCCTATTCCAATCAAACTTGTTCTAAGAAAAGTCCATTCCAATCAGTTTGACTCATTATTCCTGACAAGATTGAAAGCTGGGTATTTTTACTCAACAGATAGGAATTTCATGTGACTTCTCAAGTTTATACAGCAAATTTGCAATGGAGAGCAGAATAATTTAAGAGAAAGAGTTTTAAAGGTGTTTGGTAATATGACTTCCTTAGCAAGCCCATTTCATGTAGTCAAGAAAGTAAATGGACATAGCTAGGTAACTTATTTTCAGTAAATTCAAATAAAGGCTTCCTGAAACTTGTAAGTTTAAAAAAGAACATAACACTGGAAAATATTAAAGTCTTTCCCATTCTATTAGAAATTCCAGGAAAATATAAATATGTATGGTGCCATTTCCCCCAACGACAGTGTAAAACATTCTAGAACGAATATGTGAAGAAAAAGTCTAATTCATGCATATCCAAAATGCCATCGATACTGCTGATGTCATATTCCTGTGAAGGAAGAAAATATCCTCAATTTAGTTACAGGAGTCCCCTCTTATCCTGGTGGAAATATTCCGTGATTCCCAGTGGATGCCTAAAACTGATGACAGCCCTATATGTATTGTGATTTTTACTATATATATATATATATATATATATATATATATACACACACACACACACACACACACACACACACACACCCCTATGCTAAAATCTAATTTATAAACTAGGCATAGTAAGGGATTAACAACAATAACTAAGAGTAAAATAGAACAGTTATAACATACTATAGTAAAATTCCCAGTATCACTACTCTTGGCTTACATGAAGGCAAGTTCTGCTATGTCATGGCAGTTGCTCTCATAGTGGAGATGGCTCCTAAGTGACCAAGTGTCTAAATGGGTAAGTAACATATACAGTGTGGCTGTGCTGGACAAAGGGATGATTCATTTTCCAGATGGGAGGGCAAAGGATAGCACAGTATTTCATCATGCTACTCAGAACAGTACATGCTTTAAAACTTACAAATTGTTTGTTTTATTTCCTAGAATTTTCCATTTAATATTTTCAGACCATTGTGGATGCAGGAAAACAAAACCCTGGAAAATGAGTCCACAGATGGTAGGGGGGAGCTGCTGTGCAGAATATTCAATTACCTTATGCTATAAAATGTTTCAACTTGGTTCAGTTAGAAATAATTTCTAGGACTCTCCTTCTCTGTGCAATTCTCACTAGAATTGGTTAAAAGAGGTAGAATGTAAAAGCGAAGCATCAGCTATTACTTTATGATGACTGATATTCGATATGATGACAGCCCCAGAGATACTTCTCTTCATTCCACTCTTGCTCTTCTTCCTTTCTGCTTGCCTGGGTGACCAAGGTTGCACAAGGTTCATGATCAGAGGCTTGACTGCAAATCCACAAAGGCAACAGCCAGATGGAGGTGACCTTCCATCTCCAAGAGTGTTCCCTTTACTGTGCTCTTTAGATGGCCCCACAAACCTGGTTTCCAAAATTGACCAACTGGTGCCTTCAATCTTCCAGCTGTTCCCTAGTGCCTTCATTTCTCTGGCTTCTCACATAACTAGATAAGTTCTGATAGCTATAATAAATCCTGCCTCTCGTAACTTTTGTGTTAGTCACTTTCCTGTTGATGGGATAAAATACCCAACACCACAATTTAAAGGAGGAAAAGTTTATTTTGGCTCATGGCTTCAGAGGGTTAAGTCCAGGATTAGCTGGCTCTCAGGCACAAACATTGTGGCAGAGGGGCATGGCAAAGGAAAGCTGCTCACCTCATGGCAGAGAGAAGCAGAGAGCAGTGAAGAGGTCTGGGATCAAAGATATAACCTCCCAGTTCACGCTGCAGTGACCACTGGCTCCAACCAGCACACAGACCTCATTTTCTATCAGCACATTCGGCTATAATTTATTACTGGGTCAATTCTCTCATGAGAATAGTGCCCCCATGATCCAATCACCGCCTCTGAAACACAAAAAACCTTCAGGGAACATTTTAGATGTAAACCATAGCAGCTTTGTTTCTTGAAGCCCAACTTGGCTGCACATCAGAGTTCCCTTGTAGAAATAGACCACAGTCCAAGTACCTGCAATAAACTTTTGCCATTGCTGAAGGTAAACTTGAGAGGCTGGCACGTTCGCACTGCAACATAACAACCAAATATGCATTAGCAGCACACCCATGAGTAATGAGAACTTCTTGAGAATAACAATCTCATCTGAGAAGGAAGCTCATACATAATGAGGCCAGCTCACAAACTTTGGCCTAGTTAAAACACTGTGATTTTAACTTGTGTGGGGTGTGCTAATAAAATTGAGTAGCAGGCACCCCATATGGGTGAAAGCTCAGAGAAATTAATCCCATAAAAGTCAAAATGGTATGAAATTGTTGATGCGAGGGTGACTGAGTGTTTTTACAGTGGGGAATTTAAAAGGCCCTGACACTTTTGATGGCATACACTGGGACATCGGCATTATTTCCTTCTTGGGACCACCAGAGTCAACTGGAAGCCAATCCTCATTTCTCAGTTTGCTGGATGCTGTTGGGCCTGCCTACTCCCTTGACACTCACTTGTAAATGCCACTTCCTAGAAGAGCTGTGACTCTGCCGGAGGGCTTTTATCAAGCAGCCAGAGCCTATCACCCACAGAAGCAAAACAGAAATGCTGGAGCATTAATGCCCTTGTTCAATAACAGAAAATAACTCGCGGATAGCCACCTCAGCTTCCTCCTCCCCGCTCTGGTGGACAAACTCTGAAGTGACCATTCTACACTCCTCTCTCAGCACTTGCTAGTGTAACGGAGCTCTGAATGCCTGCAGTGGCCCCGTCTTTGACAATGCACCCTTTTAGCCGCCCTCCCTTCCCTGTCTCAGTTCCCCAATACTCTGCTCGTGGCTCTTGGGATCCCTGACCCCAGTAAACCATCTGCATGTAGAATTTTCTCTCCTGGTTTGCTTCTGCAGGAGTAAAACTAAGACTTTAAACCTCGTTCTTAGCCATGGGGGGTTCTTTTTTAGCTATTTGGCATTTGCTGATTTGTTAAAGGTGTTAAAAATTGTATTGAGTAAAAGAGAAAGGGAAAGGACAGATAATGGACAGGTGTCTGCTGACAGAGTACACTAGGATATTAAGCTAGTCGGTTCCATGGAAGCCTCAAAATGATTTTCAGGTCTCAGAGGCTGAATGAGATGTTAGAGAAGCCTATCTCTCCAAGCTCCACAAGAGGATCTTCACTAGAATTCTCCCAGGGAACTGGCTATGTGCCTGCATGGAGGGGAACACAATACGCTGGTATCTGCTCCCTGCATAGAAACCAAAGAGGCAGAAAGCAGGCAGCCTGCTGATCCGAAGGCAGAGAAAGGACAGATGCTACACTTTGGGGCTTCCCAGCAACCTAGTGGTAACTCGATGATATAATTTATGTTGGTGGACAAAGAATGTGAATGTATTTGGTGGAATGGAGGTTGACATGAAAGAAAGAGACAGTGTACATGTCTCTTAGATCCTAAAAATAGGAACATCTAAAGATAAATGGTTTTAGGAAAAAGACACCAGAGTGAATAGCTTTATTTCTAGGTGTTCGAGAGGTAGGATTGCTGGATTTAGCAGGCAAAACTACAGAATATCTAGTTAAATTTCAATATTAGCTAAACAAGATTTTTTTTTCAAGTATTAGTATATCCCATGCATTAATCATGGTGCATTTTTGCAAAAATGATTCATGGCTTATCTGAAATTCAACTTTAGCTGGGCATTCTGTATTTTAGCTGGCAACACTGCTTCCAGCCCACCCCAGACCCCAAGAGAACTAGAAACCAGGTAATCGTGAGAATGAAATTCTTGGTGTGATACTGGTTTAAAGAATAATTCTTGGAGTAGAAGATAAAGGTTTTGCTATTGTACCACACTAAGTGAATAGATTAAACATTTAATCCTCAACCTAATTAATTTTTCCTTTTAACTAATTAATCATTGAATAAATATTTACTGCATTCCTGCTATGTGTCAGGCCTAGTTTCAAGCACGGGCGACACAATAGTGAACAACACAGGTTCGATTCTAGTCATGTTTGCACTTGGCACAGAGAAAAGAACTTGAAGCCAAGGCGGCCTGTAAACCTTCCAAGCAGGTCCTGGCTCCTGCTGCGGTCCTTGGGGCTCCTCCTTCCTCCCTTCAAGGGTCTTATCAAAATAAAAGCACCAGTGTCACCACTACTGATCCAGTTTACTCATACAGTGTCTGTTTGCAGATAGGGTTTGAATGCAAGATGGGCCAACATCACTCAGGGAGCCCTGACCTTATAGTCATCAATCAATATTCATTAGAGGCAGGTTTCTGTACCCCACACAGAGATACCCATTCTGCAGATGCTCAAGTCCCATGTATTAAACGGTAGAGTATTTTAGTATAACCTACACACACCTCCATATACTTTAAATCGTATACAACCTAGATTACTTATGATGCAAAGTGAATGCTAAGTAAATAGTTGTAACACTGTAACATTTAGGGAATAATGACAAAAACAAAAGTCTATGTGTGTTCAGTACAAACGTTTTGTTGTTGTTGTTTGTTTGTTTTGGTTTTGAAGATTTTTGATCCGTGTTTGGCTGAGTCCTTGCATACAAGACCCTCAGATATGGAAGGCTGTCTTGGGTTTGAAAGACTTTCTCTCTCTCTCTCTCTCTTTCTCTCTTTCTCTGTCTCATATCATTCGGCACTTTGGAAAGGATTTGAAGTAGTAGTATGAGTCATGCACTTTTTTGTTTGTTGAGATAGGGTCTCTTTATGTATTGCAGGCTGGTTTTGAGCTCTTGGCAATCCTCCTGGCTCAGTCTCCTGAGTGCTGGGATACAGGTGTGTGCCAGACACTCAGCTAAGTCATGTACTTTTATCTTTTCCCCTCATTCACTCATTTACTTCACATCGGTACCCCTGCATTACTCATTAATTGGTTCTGGGAAGTGCAAGGAGTACAAAAAATGAGTACTAAATTGTTTTGGCTGGAAAGCCTATCAAGTCATGAGACAATGGCCGTGGACACATTCTAGCTTTCACTAGACAGGTAGCGGGAGTATCAAGCTTCAAAGCAGTCGAGTACCAGTAAAGAACCAGAACAACTACTTACTGTCCCAGACAGTTCCTAAGTAGTTTCTCTGTGCGGTCTGTCCGGAGACAGTGGGCATGGCTCGGTATCTCTGTGGCTTGAAGTGCGGCAGCTCAGTGCGGTAAGCCGAGACCTTCTATTGCTGTTCTTCACCCGTGTGACTGTTTTCAGTGGAAAAGAAGATGAGTGAGGAACGCATGCTGGTTCAGACTCACAACCGACAGGGCCACGATTTGGGATGTGGTGGAGTGAAGGAAGTACAAAGCCCTTAAAAACAGGAAGCCATCAACTCTGGGAACTGCAAGTTATAATATCACCCTGTATGATGCTGGTAAGAAAAAAGAAACGTGAAGAGAAACAAGAAATACTTCTACTTCGCTCCTAGAATTTAATTACGATGTTGACCCTTCCTCACTCCCCTAACCCGTTCTGCCTTCTGCCAGGGACACAAAATGAAAATGACTACAGATTTTAAATTACCACCAATGCAGACAACACATATAATAAAAAATCATTCCTCTCCTGAAAGAATTTATGGGGTTTAATATGATAGTCTGGGGAAATCAGGGTCTGTCCTGGTTGATTGTCCATTTTCACTTGACTCATATTTTCAATGAAGTATCTCTGGGGAGAGTATTACATTTTCAACAAGACAAGTATTAAAACAGTTTGTACATTCAAAGAATATGCTTGACAAGATAGCCGTGTGTGTCAGTTTTAGGAACCCACAAGTGTGTGTGTTTAGATGTCCGTGTACATCGCATGTCTGCCTACGATGCTGCTGTCATACAGAGTGCTGCCTGAACAGGTTGGGAATTTGATGTTTCCTACCATATGCCAACTATTGCCCTTTGCTCTGTTTTCTTTTTCTCATCAGTAGTATTATTCAGTTATTCCCTGAGGGGAGGAAATTAAAGTGTTATGCCATGTACAGAGCAGAATAAATTAAATCTATTGCCAACAGATTGGAACTGCTCTATAATCCATGATCCATAGTCGTGATTACACTTCCATATTTTACTCTTGGAAATAATGTTAGCAGTCCCTGAATGGTCTTTTAATCCAAATTTCATTTTACTTTAAGCGAGGAAACTGAGACTCACAAAACCTAAATTCCTTCGTTTAAGGGCTGGTTAGTAACCGTATCTTAGGTCATTGAGTTCTGACAGCCAAGGGCTGGGTACACCACAGCCTGAGTGGAGGGAGCAGTGGGGGGTCAGCCAGAGTTGACACCCTGCTCCTTTTTGCAAAGTAGGAGGTAAGACCATGATTCCTGCTGCAGTTTTCCTCTCTAGAAAGATAGGCACTGATGATGTTTGGAGGTGATTGTGGAGGCAAGGCTATAAGCTAGGCGAGCACCCTAAAATTCCCATGTGATAGGAACCTCAGAAGGAGCCTGCTGTGATGCTGACTGCCTCTCCCCATAGTAATCACTGAGTCCATAAAGTGGGACTTTTGATGGCTACACTGCCTTACCTAGTTTACATTCTAGGTCTTGCTTTTCAGTCCCTTCATATTGAATGTCTTATAATGCAGGATCTCCCTGTAATTTCTAGTGCATTTCGTTCCTTTGTTAACGATTCACTTATGTAAAGAACTTACCATTTTTCATTTGGAGTAGTCATAGCCATTTCCTAAGCATTTTTATGTTTGCAGGTTTTCAATAGTCACCACACACAGAGCAATATCTTCCCTCAGTGAGGCTAATGCTACCACCCATTTAAAGATGTGCACTTGTACTCTTTGCTTATGAGGGCTGCTGTATTCACAAGATCCCAAGACTTGGAGATTGCACCATATCTTACAGCACACTTGGCCTTTGTGGAGCTTACACTGTGTCCAAGTTTTATTACTAAGAGAGTCATTGTGCCATAAGAAATCTGAATTAAGCCTGAGTGATGCTGGCACATCACAGGCAATGTGAGCACAGATTTCAACAGCCACGTAGCTCATACAGTCACCTAATGCATGAAGTAAACTATGTACACTATATGAATAGCTGTGTGTGTAACTTGATGTTGCAGTTCACAGCAGTTAATACATGGAAAAAATATAAAAGATTGTTGTGTTTCCCTCAGCATTTCTATGGCTGAGGACGGGTCTTGACAAAATCTTGGAGGGTTGCTAATTTGGTTTCAGGCAGAACCATGCAATTCCTATTGTCTCAGCATGACTGGACCACCTCTTCAGATTTCATAATGAGACAATAACGCAATATCTGCATTCATTCCTCTGGCAGAGAGCTAGTGGTGTGATTGCATTGTTTTCCCAATCAAAAAGCATCATTACTTTTGTCTTCACTGAGTTATATCAGGGTGATTTTCTTTTCTAGTATTATATTAGAGAAAGTAACATACAATTTTATTTTCTCTCATTTAAGCATACGTCCTTTTGATATATTCCTAAGAAAGTGTATTTATTTTATAAAAGATTCTCTTGTAATGATTCTCTTTAAAATGAATTTTTCTGGATAGTTGTATTATACTATAAAATAAGAGATGTATTGAAGAGAAGAAAGTTTCAAGTAATACTTTTGCAGTAGTTAGCTGTTTCTGTGTGATAATCACAGAAAAAGTACTGGGATATATGAACAAGCATCATTCTTCACCCACACATCTGTCATCCATCTAAGGTGATTCTGCTTCAGGCCTGAAGTTGGAGTAAGCTTTGCTACACGTTCTGGTGCCAGCGGGGAACCAGTGGATTCCCAGAGAAGTGTTGTCATGTCAAAGTTTGAGAATTTCTAGAAGAACAAGTGAAGACCAGAGATGACTCTTAAGATCTAGGCTTGGAACTGGCACAATGTCACTTCTACCGATATTCCACTGACCAAATCTATCATACAATGAAGAGCTGCTTCGCTAGGAAAAATGCTTCTCCTATGGCCATATCTTCAGTTTCAAAAGTTCAGTGGGCTATTGTTATAGCTAAACACAGTTTGCTCGCAAAGGTTCATGTCCTGGAAGCATGGTCCCTAGAGTGTCAGCGTGGGCATCGCGGGAACTTCAAGAGCTTGGCCTTGCTGAAAGCTACTCGGGCCTTGGAGACGTCTCTCTCACTCCTGGATTAATGTACTTCTCATGTGACAGAGTCGTCCTCACAAATGTGAGTTGTTCTAAAGTGAGGCCACCCCAAAATGTTCCTCTTCTTCATCCAACTGGTTCCTTTTCTGCTTCTCCTCCAAATAGTGACAGAACCAGGGGACCCTTGCTAGGACATTAATGCCATGCTGCTTGGACCTCCAGCTACCAGAATTATAAACCAAAGGAACCTCTTTGATTGATAAGTTACCCAGCCTCAAGTATTTTGTTAAAACCACCAAAAAATGGACCTAGATGATTAGAAAATACTTTCTTTAAATCTAAGATTAAAATTCATGTTATTTGTTATTTAAAATAATCATGCTGCATTTCAAATTAAATTTAAAAATGGAAAGCATAGAAATGTAACAAAAATAATAAAAGTATGTGTAAGAAAAGTAAATTTGACAGGTTATTATCCATTTTATTTCCTGTTTTATCTTCTATGAGTCACAGAATCATATGAGTTGATAGTGTAGGGAAGGTTAATTCAGAACTTCATCAAGCAATATGACTGATTTTTAATGCTTTATGAAATTGAAAATCATTCAAGTTAATTTAAATTAATAAAGTTACATTGATACTTTAATATTTTCATGACAAATGAATTGAAGTATAATTTCATGGTTTACCCTATTACTGGTGGTTATATTTAGAAGGACTCTATTTATCTTTTGAAACATTAATAAAAATCCTTTTAGATTACTGTTTTATCAAAATGTTGTATAAATGTTGTGTACAAATTCAATAAGAACATATTAATTTTTCAAATTATCCGTTGGTGATGATCATATAAGCTTAGGTGGTATTCATGAATGAGTGCATATATTTATCTTTACAAAGTGGTTTTATAATGTGTATTTTAACTAATGAGAAAAACCGAGTCTCAAAGGACACTCATCCAGGATTCGACAGTCAACAACCCTAGATGTAGCCTGTTTTATTCTCAAAGATGCAGCTAATACATATAGGCCAGAATCTTCTCATCAGCCACGCCACTGTCCGAGCTGACATAGCTGGAAGAAGCTCTATTTTCTTGCTGTATTTATTCCTTAGCTATTAATTCCTTAATTTAGAATGTTAAAATTTAATTTTTCATCTTCTCTGGATGATTCTTTGATTCTTTGCTAGTCAGATGATACGAGATTATAATTTCATTTAGTCTTCTCGTAATATCATGTAGTTCTTTTATAATCTCTGTGGGAGCCGGCAGATGTTCTCTGAATAATTATTTGAGTGATGGCTAAAGTACACCCTGTGATTGCATACGATTGCAATGTCCACTGTGTATAGTTTGCATGTGCTCTTAAGAGTACCTGTTCTTGACTTTGAGCTGTTGATGTGTGCTGAAAAGCTGTACAAAGAAGTGGGGAAATTGCTCCATTTTTCACTGGGGTAAACCTAAGCTAAGCTTTTTTTTTTTTTTTTTTTTTTAGAAAAACAGCCTTTTATTCACTTTATGAATAAAAAACAAATTAATCACTAGTGGGCCGCCAATTTGATATAAAGTACTAAAATGCGCAAAACTATTAGAGCCAAAGATATTACTTTTGGAAACTACTTGGGAATGACTTATAAATCTTAAAGAGAATAAGAAATGTGAATACCCAATAGAAAATAAAGTTGGAATTCAACGATCATGGAAGTTTTGCACAGTTGTTGATGGATTACCCACAGCTGACATGTTTTACTTGATCAGAAGATAAAAGAATAGAAACCGTTTAGACCATTTGTATGTTATTAAAGTGAGTTGGAATTCAAGAGGACATCTGATCCCACTATGTCAGCCAAAAGTATCTAAAAAGCAGATGGTATTTTAGACCAAAAGAGAGTCCTCTGAAGGGTCTTGAGACATGTAATTTATCTCAGTGCATGCTGCTCTCTGTGCTTTCAACTGCATATATCCGTGACTTACTTTCTGTACCACAGAGTCTGGAACACAGTAGGTGCTCAATAAATGTCTTGGGAAGAGAGAATAAAATCTTGTAATGTTACTTGAAACCTTGTGGAAAACATTTACTCAAGTATTTCATACTTAGTGCTTTTCCCTTTTTGTCTATATACACACTAAAAGACAAGTAAATTATTGCTGCTAGTATTGATTGTTGCCAATTTGATTTGCATTGCATTTATCTAAACAAATCTTTTGTTTTTAGACATTAAGATAAAAATACTCCCTCAGAAAAACAGTGAAGCAGTGCTGTAAATTCAAATTAACACCTTAGAAAGAACATTAAGTTGATTTCAGAGTTTGTTATTCTCAAGTAAATCTTGTGCTGCAAGTTTTAAATTGAAAAATTCATAGTATAATTTTTAGGCTCTGGAAAACATGTTTGTGGTTGATTACACTACTGAAATAGATCTTTTGTGTGATTTGGCTCCATTTCTTATGTTATTGTGATTTTCATTTCACTTAGTTGCTATGTAGTTTGCCTTTTATACTATATTTAAGGAGAAAATACATTTTGTAACCCAGAAAACAATAATGTAAGTCCACGCCAAAAGTATGATTTTAAGACAAAAAAAATTTTCCTCTTCAATTACCATTGCTTAAATTATTAGTTTAATACTATTACAACACTTCCATATACATGTAAAATGGAATGTAATGGGTCTTTGACTCACTTTTTTACAGAGACAAAGAATATTCTATTGTTTTTCTATAGTTACCCATTTCTTAACATACAATCATAGATGTAACAATTTTGATAGTCTATTGGAAGAATACATGTAGTATCTTTCATAAAGCTTAGAATTCATCTGATATTTAAAAAAAAATTGGTGTTGAGTTTATCCTTGTATGGTTAATACATTCAAAGGCAGATGGGATCGGCACAGTGGCAGCTTTTAACAAGATTCCTGGTTTGAGTTTGGCCGTCCCAGTATACAATCTGGAGTCTAGGAAAAAGTGTATGTATTTTAACCTGGATATTTTATTCAAGATTCAACATTTATGTTTTAAATTGGGATGTCCTCCTTCCCAAACAATAAGCCCCATCCCTATGGTCGACTGTGTCTCCCAAAGCCGTGTTGGAATCTTGACACTCCGCGCAGCAGTCGCAGTAGCTGGGGCCTAAAGGGAGGTGCCGTGTCGTGGGTCACCACTCACACGAACAGATGAACGTTGTTACTGGGGAGGTGTTCATTATGGTGGAAGTGGGGGCAGTGGGTTTCCATATGTTCTCTTACTGTCTTTCTCTCTCTCTCTCGTTCCCTCCCGCCCTTTCTTTACCCATCCATCATGAGCTGATGCAAGTTGAAAGGCCCTTGCCAGATGTCACCCGGATGATATTTCTCCCAGCCTCCAGACTGTGAGAAATAAGTTCTGTTCATTGTAAATTACCCCATCTATGGTATTATGTTATAGCAGCACAAAATGGACTAAGACACCCATGAAGAAGTGATAACTAAGATATACTTGATACACTTTGTATTTGCAGATTCTTGTAAGACTATATATACTTATGTCTCTGTGTCTAAAGTTATTTGTTATAAGAAAATTTAAATTATAAAAGATACCATACTCCAGTCATCCTGGCTACCAGAAACACAGACTCAAAACTTTATAGTCTGATAATTATAACTCAAGGTAATCTTTTAAAAGAGAAAAACTGCATCAATTTTCTATAAATCTCATGACTGGCACAATTATTTCAGATTTTGAATTCTCCTGCCACTTAGATACGAACACAGAAGCATGCACACAATAGTACACAGAATTTTTCTCAGTGGTTTAACCCTAAACAGAAGAAAATGCTTGACAAAAGGCACTTCAGACTAGTGTAAGAAAAGAAGCACATTTCCCCTTGTATCTAATCGACAGCACCACTCCATCTTCTGTTTGAGTCTTTAATTCTCTTAAGTCCAACCCTGACTTCATTCTCTTCATTCAGTTGGGCGGATGTGAGGCCTGAGCACCAGTTCTTCACATGAAGATGCTCAAAAGGAAAATGATATTTTAAAGAGTATTTGAGTTCACAGATGTAGACTATAAAAAGTGGGGAGTTTCCTTTTGTGAAGATCTAGTGTTTATGCCCCTTGTTAAAGAAGTATTTGTTATATAAACTTGCTTCCTGCCCAATTCAGTTTCATAAAAAATGATGTGCGTTTAGAGTCTGATGCAGAAAATAGTACTAGGAAAGTTATAGCAAATGACATGCCCAGAGTTTATAGTCCATTAAAAAACAATCTGGATCTTTGTTTTACCATGAAAATGCAATGAATCACCAAAACCCGAAGTACCCCAGTGATTGAAGTTCATTTCAATTATGTGCATTATGATATTATGAAATTTATGTTTGGTCTTCCTCCTAGTTTCCCGGCATATAAATCCTAAATTCCTTGGAGTCGCAGTCCGTGTGTCTTTTCATATGCTAATGATTGGCAGGTGAGCTGCAGCTGGAGACCTTCAAAGTAGGGCTGGTCACAGGACAGAATGAGGCATGGTTAGAGGGTGGGACTTTTTTTACCTCAGCCTCTAACCCCGAGGAGGAGGAAAGGGAGGAGTGTTTACTAGTGGCCAGTGATTTAATCAATTATCCTTACTTATTGAAACTTCTATTTTAAAACAAAAACTTTATCTGCAGTTTTGTAATATCCTTTATAATAAATTAGTAAACATAGTTCCCCAAGTTCTGTGAGCCACTCTAGCAAATTAATTGAACCAAAAGAGATGGTCGTGGGAGCCCCAATTTATTTTATTTTAAAGTTTTATTTATTTTTAATTTTTTTGAGCTAGGATCTTGTTCTGTGCTCCTCCTGCCTCAACCTCTCAAGTGCTAGGACTATAGGCATGCACCACCTACACCTGACACATGAGCGCCACTTTATAACCATTAGTCAGAAGCACATATTGGCATCTGAATGCGGCAGCCTCGTGAGACTGAGCCCTCTGTGGAATCTGACAAAATCTCTGGGTAGATCATGTCAGAATTGGAGGGCGCCCAGCTGGTGTCCACTGCAAAAGCAGTTGCTTGCTTGGTGTTTCAGGAGCACCCTCCCTCACACCTGGTATTAGAAGTATTGTGTTACGTGGCGAGTAGAGAGGAGGAAAAACACACTTTGATTTGTCCTAATTTTTGCACATATTTATTGACAGCAGATGTTTACATGGAATGTTAGGTGCTGCAAGGAAGGCACACATCTCTAAGACAGCATCTCTTTTCTTAATGATTTTATCATGTAGCAGAAGAAAGGAGCTATAAATACATGGAAAATTAATGGCCATACAATACTTAAATAACTCAGAATTTGAAGTCATCCTTGATGATGGTGAGGAGATAGATTTCTTGAAAACCTGGAATAAAAAAATAGAATCGATTTATGAGTGGCTACAGGATGGCTGCTTATTGCTAAATAGCAAGTAAAATAAAATCTTAACTGTAAAACCTAGGTAAGTTCGTTGTAAGATTCGTTCAGCTTTTTTCCATGTTTGAAATTTTTCAGGATAAAATGATGAAAAGAGAATGAGAGTGTAAGAGGAGAGTAGTAGACTATTCTGATGGGCATTTAATTTTCATGCCAATATGACTAAAAAGCATGAAAAGTTTGATGAAACTTTATATTTTATTCATTCACTCCTTCATTTGATCAGAAGACTGGCAGATCCTTCATTTGATCAGAAGGCACTTAATGTTAGGGAATAAATTACATTGAGCACCCATCAGCAAATAATGTAATTTCCAACCAAATTGACTTAAACATAAAGAAAGTTAATATTACTTAGAACAGGAAAACCAAATTTAGGACAGACTTCAGGGTTATTTAATTCAGTTCCTCAGAAACTCTTTCAGGGGTCCAAGTACCTGGTGAACTATTCATAGCATCATCTTAACACAGAGTTGTTTCCTCTCCGTCACAAGATGGCTGCCAGTAGTCCTGTGAGATTATCTTCCATTATGGAAGAATGACTGCATTCTCTTTCCACTTACTTTGAATAAAGTCCCTCTTGTCTCTTTTATTGTCTGAATTGGCATAAACCTGCTGATTTGTGAATCCAACTGTGGTAAGAGGGTGGGAGAATAGAGGCTATGATTGGTTTAGGCTCATCTTGGTAGAGGGCAGAACATTGTGAATACAGGGTGACAAAGAGACAAAGAAATCTTTCAGAAAGGTGGATATGATGCATTTATTTTAAAAAGCATCCAGAAGGTACTGTTAAGAAAAATTTGTGGGCAGAGTATGTTTTGAAGAAGAATTATATTATAAAATAACTTTTTCCATGCTTATAAAAGAAATATATGTTCCATGTAAAAACTATAAAAAAGATTAAAAACAAACAAACCTCACACTTATTTATAATTTTACCACTTAGAAATAATCATGGTTAGTATTTTAGCATTTACTTCAAGTAATTGTTCTGTTAGTGTACAAGTGTGCATATATACCTGGTACATACTTGTTGTGATAATAACTTTACAAATTTGTTTTAATGGCTGTATAAGTTTCCATCTCACGGAAGTACATTTGTGCCAATATTCCTATACTATAGGATCTTTAAACAAAATCACTTTTTACTTTGCAACTAACACGGCGGTGAGGAACAATTTTATAATAAATCATGATTAGAATCTGTGGTCATTTTATTAGAAAAGATTTCAATTACTATAAAATTAAGCCCCAGGGTTGGAGATAAATGCTCGTGGCAGAGTGCTTGCCTACCAAGCGCAAGGCCCTGAGTTCAATCCCCAGTACCCTTCCAAAAATAAATAAAATAAAATTAAGCCAAACTGTGTAAAGATTCTTAATGCTTATTAAGCTTGTCTTATGCCTCTGTTCATGTGATGATTCTACGGATTCTAAGTGTGCTTTGCATTGCTTTGCAACCAGTGGCATTGCTTTGCAACCAGTGTCCGATAGTAACACCTTGCTTTCTCACTTTTCAGCTCCAGTGGGCTCTCCAAGAGATAGAGCTACAAAATGCATTGTTAAAATCCCTTACAGTCTTTGTCAACACTTTGTCACACTCCTTTCTTCTTTAGCATTTTTACACTAAACAAGTACAGATGGGGACGTCCAATCTACTATTTCTTTCTGCTTTCTAAATCTACTTGATTTTTTTGGGCTGGGGATTTAGCTGATTTTTTGGTCTACTGTCTTCACAGTTTTGTGATGTAAGCATGTAAACCTTCATACAGTGTACTTCATAGAGGCGAAGTAATGAATGAATAAGTGATGGCGAAAGCAAATGAATAAATGAATGAAATGAATAATATGAATGAGGATACAATAATTCAGAATAAAATTTGCTGTGACCTTATTAAGTCCATAAAATAGGCAAATTACTTCATAAAAGTGCTTTATAGGTTTTGGCATTTGAATGATGTTTACAGTGTTTTAGAAGAGACAGAGGATTTCAGTTTTGTGGCAGTTTGCCAGAATAGGGAGCAATTGTGCATACAATTATGTCATTAAGTTATTAAAGGTAGTAGGAAATTTACACAAAACAGACTTTGAATTGTCTTAAACTCTGCTTAGCTAAAAAGGTTAACAAAGGACAAATCACATCCTGCAACTCCCCCTTTTTTTTTTTTTTTTAAATTCACCTTCATTTCCCACTTGGCCACATTATTTTCTTGTTAAGTAAACAAGAGTTATGAAATCTCTTTATGATTTAATAGCGTGAGCTTAATGTCCACAGGTAAAGGATCTTATGATTCAAGTTTATGACATTAGAAGAGAAAACTCATCTATCCAAGTGTGAGCAAGCTGGAGGAAAAAAAGTTGTTTCATTTCTAGAATCGTATTTTTAGTCCCAGGACCTAATACTGTACGAGATAATATATATAAAAGCTTCTCGAAGGTGTAAAGCACTATATAAATGTACAGGATTAGTATTAGTAGTATGGTAAATCATTTTTCTGAAGGTTGGTGAAGTCCATTTATATTTTTTAAGTAGATGAATAGAAGAAAAATATGTTTTACTCCAAGAATGGCTGATTTCTTCCTCTAGAGCAGTTGAAGCACTTTTCCTGGCTTAATTTGATTAATCCCTACTTCATCCTGGCGAAGGAGATTGGGGGCTCACATTGCATTTTATGGCTCTTGCCTACATTAAGTTTCAGATATATAGATGTTACTTCTTACTGGTGGAGCTGACGAATCTTTCCCTTAATTATTCTTTTTATCGCTGAATGTCAGATGGACTCACTAGAGGGTTCCTAGCAGGGAGCCCTGTGCAGCGGAGGCTCTTGGAGGGTACTTGGAAGAATGATAAGGCCTCTTCTGAAGTCTTCTCTGACACTTGGAGCAGAACAGGGGCAGGCGGGAGGGGTTCTCAGAAGACTCGCAGGGCTCCATGAAGGGAAAGGGCGCCTGGAAAACTGGCTCTCCAAGTCCTGGCTCTCCAACTTTCATTGAAAGTTCATATGCTTTCATTTTATTTGAGAAAACTAATTATGGAACATTCCAGCACTCGCCATAAAAGTGCACTTGGGGAGTTTATCAGATCCTGGGGAATCATAAGAAAAGGATCAATCTAGGCGGCGGAGCAGAGAAAAGTCAGGAGACTGGAGCCTGCCAGCTGGAGAAATGCTTAAGTGGCCAAAGAGCCCTGGAAAGTAAAAGAAAAGATGAGATTCCCGGCTTGTGCTGTATATTGCGTTTTCACTCCTTGGGATGGCCACCGTCCTCTGGTGGGTTTCTCAGATCTCTTTCTCCTCGTGACCCCGAGGGCATTGCCAGCCTACCCGGTTTTCCTCACGCTGTCCCCGTGCATTGAGGGACAAAAAGGCAGGTCTTATTATTTCCGTGTCAGATACACGTACAAACTAAGACATAGGAAGACTCACTGCTGGGATAGCAAAAGTGACAGTAGGTTGTATTGCCTAGGTGCCTATTTCATTTTTTTTTTCCTCTTCAGAATTTTTTATTTGATGAAGTGATATTTGAGAGATGTATTAAAAATATATATATATATATACTTTTTAAAGATGTCTTTGTTTTCCAGGCCACGTGTGTTCCCCTTTAACTGTTGGTCCGACTCCCCGAACATTCCCCTCCTTCACTTTCTTGCTGTGAGTGAAGCCTGGCTGTCCCTGAGGCTCCCTTCCCCTCGGAGCTTCCCACCTGGGTCTGTGTAGGTCTCTCATGTAGGTACCGGCGAAAGGAAATTGCTGCCTCGCTCCTAACTATCATTTCAGACCATTGTTCCTCTCTACTGGGAAGAAAACAGTCTAACTAAATATATGTTGAACTAACATATATTTATTCATGTACCGTCAGATCGTACCGCATAGAGTTAACCTGTTTTTCTCCTGGTTGCTTCCTCTCAGCTGCAGAAAGTACTAGGTTTGTTTTGGTCCCCCCACCCTGACTGCTGTCTTAACTTCTGGTGGCTTCAGTAATAAACTGGAAGTTCTTGGCCAGTCCCTCCTCATGTGAGACTTGACCTCCTCAACATCGCTTGTCCTCTGTCCTACACATTTTTGCTGCCTGACCACACTCTTCTTGTTTTATCGTCCTTGGTATGTGTTTGCAATATTAATAGTTACACTCACCTTGGGTGATTGGTACCTATACATACCGCATATTGATCGTGTTTAATCTCCTCTCTCACCTTCCCCTCTGTGCCTCTCTCCAGTCCTTTTTCCACCTCCACAAAGTCTACCTTGCTGTTTCCTATTATCACTCTTTTATTTTGCTCTTTAAGCTATTTATATTTTGGTTTTCTCAAATAAGAGAAACTTTATGATATTTCACCTTGTGTGTTTGATTTACTTCACTTAGCATTGCGATGACCATCCTCTTCCTGATCCTGCCGTTGTCCTGCCTGCACCAGCTCCATAATACCAGTTTTAAGCATCTGCCTCTTAGACTACTACTTCTTGTCTTTGCAGCTCATCTCCTGAATTTTTCAAGGTGTTCTCCTTTGGTGGCTCTCCACACTTGAGCCTCCTACTCGCCACCCATCCTCTTCTTAATGTTCACACTTCCCTAGCCGAGAGCTCACAAGTCATCACAATATCTCTCCAGAGCTTACCCTTTCGGCTCTCTGGACTCCGTCATTCAAAATAATCAATGCCGGTCAAGGCCTCTTCTCGCCTAACTCTGCCCGTTTCCAGGCAGCTGAACATGGCTGGGAAGCGGTTTACAGCCATGCCATCCGGTCTCACTGGGCCCTCACCCGAGGAGAGTCTCTCCACATTTGTCCATTTTGCACAGCCCTCAAACACTGATCTCAACTCCGATTTGCTTATTCTCAGCTGCTCTCTGAGAAAACAGAAGCCATGACTAGATGACTTCATCTTCAAACTAAGTGTACCAACATACCTGTATTTTCACCCCTGCATCTCTGGGCCTCTCTCTCAGTAAGTCGGCTTGTGCTTCACCCACCTGATTTTCTTTCTCTTCTCCCTGACCCTAGTACTGTATTTCCCATCATGAAAACAAAACAGAAGAGACAAATAAGATACTCCTCAGTCCTTCCATCAGTTACTGTCCCAGGCCTACAGAAGAAAACATCTCAAAAGTCTTGTCTCTGTTCTCACTCCATCTCCTTACAACCATTCGGGACTCATGAGTCCCCTGAAAAGCATGCTGATGTCACCGCTGAGTTCCGCCTTCCGGATCTGTCAGCTCTCTGACGGGCAGTTAGCACGCCTCACATCGCAGCAGGGTCGAGGTGATGGTCTTGTCTTTCTCGTCCCTTTCCCTTCGGGCATGCTTCTCTCTTAATTTCTCCTCCTGTATTAGCTACTTCTTCTTACTCATTTTTGTCTTAGAGTTCTTTTGGGCTCAGTTCTAGGACTTTTTTTTTTATTCTCTGTCTTCGCTTGCTCTTAAATGGTATTAACCTAAACCTGCAACTGTAAATATGAGTCATGTGCTGAAGAATTTCGCCTTTACCTCTTCTTTAGGCTCCAGACTGATTCACATATCTGTTTGTTTAGCATTTGCACCTGGAAATTAAATATGCATCAGGAATGTAACATATCCAAAAAGAACTACGAATTTTACCCAGAAGTCCCCATTCCCCAGTCTCATTTTGAAAATTATGATCTTCCCTAACCTGGTTGTTCAGAGTATTATTAGTGGGTGGGGTGCTGGGGAGCGACCAAAGGACTGAATCTGGATTTGTGCACCCATCTGCCATCAAGAGTAGAGGAAAAGGCCATAAAAATGGAAAAATTAGTTCATTCACAATTTGGCGAAACTGGGAGAACAGCTAGTTTGCCCCACCTTGAAGGCACAGAATGACTCCAGTTTATGGAAAGAGTAGAACAAAAGCCAGGAAGTATCCCCAGAAAACATTGAAAGTGTGGTGCCATGAAGGTCCCCGGGGCTGGGGTGGCAGGTTCTGCTCTCAGCATGAGGAAGCTGGAGAAGTAGAAAAATCTTAATTTTTAAAGTTTTATTTTAACATCTTACTCTTAAGAACAAAAACTTTGAATACACACTTGGGTTCTCTCAATCCATTTCTACCTCTGTCTTCGTTGTCCTCTCTCTCATCTGGTACTTCTCTCTCCCTCTCTCTTTCTCTCTTATTCTCCACATATTTTCCATGAGCAAATCTTATTGACACTACCTTCAAATAGATCTCTTTTGAGCTGTTTCTTATTTATTCCAGTACAATGTAAGCTCCCAATGTCAGGGACTTTGTCGTATTTGTTCCTATTCTCCAGCATTCAGAATATGAGTTGGCAAACTGTGACCCACTGGGAAAATCCATGCTGTCACCGAGTGGCTTTTATACTTTTAAATGGTTACATGTTTTTAAAATAAAATTTTATGATATGTTAAAATTGTATGAAAGGCAAATTTCAGTACCCATAAATAAAGTTTTATTGGAATACATCCATTTTCATGCATTACATGTTTTCTATAGCTATTTTGTCATTATAGCAGCTAGCTGTGACAGAGATTTTGATGAACCATAGAACTGAAAGTATTTACTATCTATATTTTTATAGAAAAAAATCCTCTGTCCTAGATTAACATGCTTTCACAGTACTAAATCCTTAATTTCTTTTTCTTATTAGTTCCAATAAAAATCTCAGAACTGATCTTGTGTTTGAATCATGTGGTATTTTCAACTAACCCTTGATCAAAGGTTACGGGACACTTAGGTGGATAAATGTAGGAAAATGCTCATCTCTGATTTGGGGGAACGAGGAAGGTTTAACTTGCTCTGAAACATATGGACTGAACATGAGGGAACTTGTTTTTTGAGGATGATTAAAATGCTACAACCAGAATAAGGCCAATAGAATTTTAGCAGGAAAAACAGATAGTCGTCATCTACCTGGATCCTCTTGTTCTTTTAAAAATGGCAAAGTCCCAAACCCTGTGGCTTAGTCTTTCTGAGAATTAGAACTTTTTGTTGCTCAGTCATACCCAGAATCTATTAGAATGTACCTCAACTCATCTATGTCTTGGGCAGGATCTGTGCTATTTTTAAATCAGTGGACTCTGAATGTATATAATCATTATTTTTTGAAGCGAGTGGTGCTGGAAGCGGGTGGAGCCCAAGAAGGTAGGAAAATGGATGTCATACCAGTGGAGGTAAGAGGTACACTGTAGATGTCCTGCCAGGGTTGCTGATGCCAGTATATACCCAGCCTTCTTGGCAACAATAAGGCGAACTTTCTGGTTTTTATGCTCATTCCATCTCTCTTTCTTCATTATGAGAATTGAAGAATATCCGGCCAGGGTGAGAGGTCGTCTAGCAGGAGTCTTTCCTAATTTTATCAAGCGAATCGTGCCTTTCCAGATATTCAAATATATAGAGAAGAGGGGATTATTGATTTATAACTAAACACCACACCTGATTTCTGCAACAAAGGAAAGCCATGGGAGATCATTAAAAAAACATACCAGAGAAACTTCCATGTGGTCAGATTTATGTTTTAGGAAGCTCATTCATGACAATTTAGAGGCTCTGTTGTCCTGGAGTATAAATTTAGCAGAAATGATAGAATTGAGTGTCAGCACTGGTAATTTTTCTAACTCAGTAACTTCTTAGTCGCCTGTCCTTGAAGTCATGGAGAAATCCTTGGTTCAGTGAAATGTTTCTTAATCAGTTTTTAGGGTTTTTTAGAACCAAACTGAAGGTAAGGCTATTTTGTAAGCCGTAGCAACTACCCTGCGAGACTGAAGCTGTTATTTCCTTACTGATCATTTCAATTCAGTAATTTAGTTTGGGAACTGGACTTACACAATCTTGTGATTTACCCTTTACAAATTAGCAAAGATTAAAAATTTTGAGATGCTCTTTGCTAGCATTTTCTTCTTTGAATAAAAATACTTTATTCATAAGTCTGACATTTCTTTTCTGTTCATATCCAGTCATTGAGAATTCTCCTTAATAGGGAAATTTTCTACAATAGAAATTACATTTTTGTGTGACTAAGAAAAGCTAAATGCCAAAGGGTAAAAAATAAGCTTTTATGGTTATAAAACTATTAACCATAGATGTAAAATCATGTTATTTCTGGTATTCCATCCAATTGTAGCATAATCCTGGAGTTTTGCTCACCCTGAGAGCTCATATTGTAAACATTTTTGGTGCAAAGTGTAGCTTCCATAGGCTCTCGTGGCCGTGGTGTCATTTAAAACATGCCATGAATTAACAACTTTTCAAAGTAGTTGAATATTTCAAACGTTCTACCAATGGACTTTCTTGTGGGTTTCTGACAACGGTCATAACCAGTGGTCATACAGACAACATGCCTCTGGAGAGAATAACAGCTATAATTCGGCACACACTGAGGAGTTTAAGGACTAAACTTTTGTGTATGGTTCAATGAAAAATTTGCTGTTCAATAAAATCCTGTCTCATTGTAACTTTCCATGATGCCTAGTGTTGTAGCAGTAGTGTTTTCTCACTTGTACTGTACTTTCTCTCTCATGTGCATAGTGGAGAATAGGTTGCAAATGTGTGTGTGTGTGTGTGTGTGCGCGCACGTGTATGGTGTGGGTAGGAAGAAAGAGAGACAGACAGACAGACAGAATGTCAGAAAAGTCTTTCTCTGAAGTGGATAAATTGGTGCTGGTGTGTAGGATTTCCGGAGGCTGGTTGTATTTGGCTGTGTTCCACAACTAACTTTCTGTAGCTCATCCAGGCCAGCAGAGAGTGGATGCAATCAGAAATTAGTGAAATCCTTGTCCTTCAACACATTAAAACCAAAGATCCACATGACCATCTGTTAGGGATGCTGTTGCAGAGATTCTTGGACTGTGTAGTAGGCAAAAGTGCAGTAATTGAAGGAATAAAGGAACTTTTTTGTGAGCGCATTATCCACACGAAAGCTTTGTCTACAATATTTTTAATTACAATATGACTGTTAAAACTCTAGTGAACGGCAGGGGGGAATCAGATTGAAATTGAAAACTGTGAAACATACAGAGATAGCACTGAAAAGAATGGCTCCACTTTTTATGGTTAGGTTGTCATCAACCAGTTGCCGAAAGCTCTCGCCTCTCCCACTAGGTCATCCTGGTATTAGACAAGTTTTAGCCTCTGCTTGAAAGCTCTTCTTGAAAACTTCCAAGATCTCCTCTGACTCTAAAATTCCCTACGTGTAGATCAGGCTCCACTCAGGGAAGCAAAACCACTATGAATATTACGGGATGAGGAGTTGGTTATAAGACTAAGGTCCCAGCCAGGCCTGGCGGTGTAATCCCAGTACTCTGGGAGACTGAGGCAGAAGAATCACAAATTTGAGCTTACCTGGGGCAAATTAGCAGCCCAAACTACTGAATTTGTGCCATATTCATCCTTTGATTATTCGAGCATAGGCCAGCAGATTTATAAAATCACTTGTATTCTTTCTTTCCTCTATTTTTATCTATTTGAATGCCAATCCGAAATGGGACTGGAAAAGCAAAGGCCACTGAGTTCAAATTAGTGAACAAAGCTTTTGTTTGTCTTTCACATAAGTGATTTGTTTGGGTTTGGAGATTGCGACTGTGTATTTTTTTATTTTTTTAAGCATTTGATTATTTTCCTTGTCTTCGATAAATTCTATTACAAACTGAAACTTGAATATAAATAAGAATAGCTTTTTCTTATTTCTATCTTTATTAATCTGTATTTTTACAGTGATCATTCATATATTCCTGGTCAGAGTTAAAAATAAACATGTAGCTTTAAGTTACTATTCACGGTCAGGAAGTAGAGCAGTACAGTTTCTTCTCCCTCCAGTAGACAAGAGTTATTGGCACAAACATTAACAAGCATAATGGTTGTAATTTGGTTGAGGAGGATAATTATGTATTAGTTTAAGTACGATGCACTGCTGTGCAGAGATCTGTCATTCTCTGAGAGTACTGAGTTATAGTGGTCCCAACTAGGAAACGGGCATAATTCACCAACTCTTGTGAAATTCAGCTGTGTTATCTCTTATTGCCCCTATAAACTTTAACTCTAATTAAGGATCATTTAGAGGTTTTAGCTAGAGGGATGGGTGAAAGGATGTCTTTATTCCCACTTAGGCAGAAGAAAGGTTTTAAAGTGGAAAATGAGCAATTGATGATTGCCTTGCCAAGTATAATTAAGAAAATTCAACAGCACTGATTGTACCAAACTCTGGAAGGAAAATCTGCTGAAGGCTGAGATTTGGCCTCTATGTAGCTAATATTCTAAATGCAGCATATCATTTTTTAAAATCTAATTCTAATTCTTGGAGTGGTCTATAATCTTTCCTATGTAGAATGGTATATTTTTTGCCCATGGACCCAAAGAAAAGAGGTCTTCTTTGAATTTATTATTGTCGTGAGGCAGCAGGATCTTGCCGCGCAGTTCAGGCTGGCCTTGAACTCACTATGAAGCACAGCCTGGCCTCACTCATGGCTATCCTCCTGCCTCTGCCTCCCGAGTGCTGGGATTACAGTCATGCACCACCATTCCTGGCAAAAATTCTTTGGATTCCCTCTCTCCAACATTTTCTGGGATGTTGGTGTCCCTTTTACCCTCTACTTCCTCGGCGTTGAGAGCTGGCATACCGAAGGGTCTCCCTTCCCTGTTGCCTGCCTACTTCCTTTGCAGTACACTTTGCTAGTGACAACTCCTTTTTTCAAATGTATCAGTAGATTTAGAAAGGTTTCAAGGGCTCAGATAAGGAAGGCTAAGTGCCTAAATTTCACGATCATTATGAGAGGCAAGAATTATGTTAGTCTTGGGAAGTTTGTGTCCTCAGGAATATGGGAATTGCCTTGACACGAACCATATGTAGTTGAAGACTTATGTAACTGGATGAAATGTTGGCATACATAATCTATGATATCCCACTCAGGATCAGAGGAATAGTGAGGCTATGTGTGCTGAAAATTTTGAGTGAGAGAGAAAAAAATCACGCAGGATCTGATCTGTGGAACTGGTGGAGAAAACTAGGAGATAACAAGAAGCTACTACTTAAGAATAAATACAATATATGTCGACCCGAGGTGTCAGTACTATATGTGGTATATGTAGAATGTTACCTGAGAAAGGCTGATATGCCTATGAATGGAAAGCAGTGTCAAAAGACAAAATTATCACAAACTTAGTTTCAAGACCAAACTGGCTTTCATTTGTGATTCTAAAATTTGATAAAACCTCATTCTTTAAATTGAAGGAGTAGTCCAAAGAGCTGAGCAGAAGGGGCTAGCTTCATAGACAGAAATGACTTGAAAGAAGCAGAAATAGGGAATAAAAATTGGATAAGTTTCTTCAAGATTATTTTATGTATAGAATTAAATTATTATTATTATTTATTTATTATTATTATTATTAATTACACTGACTTAGGTTGCCTGGAATCTCCTGTATTTTTTTTTTTTTATTTTTTCTACTGACCCATTTAAAAATTTAGTTTGATTGCATGATACTTAACACAATATATACTCCATTCTGGTTTGGTTTGATCTGCTGTGCCCTAGTTTCTGAAGTTAGTTCGAAACATGACTTCCCATAAATTTTGTTTAATCCTAGGAAAAACTTGTTCAGAAGTGCTGGTGATACATTTAGGATTAAGAATGCCAATTAGCTCCTTTCCACTATTCACTTGATGTAAACCACCCCATACATCTATTTTTTTTTTCTTTTGAGACAAGGTTTCATAAGTCACTAACTTGCCCAGGCTGTGCTTGAACTTGCAGTCCTCCTGCCTCAGCTTCCCAGAATGATGGATTACAGGCATGTACCACCACACCCAGCTCTCTCTTGCATCTATGTTACTCTTGTTTGACGTGAGTTATCTTTTTCAAAGACGATGACCAGTTTTGTTTTATATTCAAGCAACCATTGCAATGCATTGAAATAACATTTGTACAGAGCCCTGTATTTTCATCTATCTTGTTCATTTCTTGCAAGAGCAAAGAGTAGTCTCCAAATCTAATTGCTTGTAACTGGCCTATTTATGAACCATATAAATGTGGCATACGCACATTTAGTGACAGCCATAATTTTAAGAATTAAGTCTCTCTGGCTGAAGAAGACAACATGCATAATATGTGCACAGATATGGAAGAAGCCCGAGCATGAGAGTCAGCAATGGAATAAAAAATTGACACACGGTCTTTGGGAGCTAGGAATGCAAAGCCTATTAAGGTAGATCGAGATTATAGGAGATACTTTTGTTCCCTAACCCTACACATTTGAACTTTACCATTGTCACGACAGTGGCTGAGATCTCCACTCCATCCTGTGCATTTCTTTACCTGAAGCTTCCTCCGACCATTGCAGTCTGCTTAGAACTAGCATAGCAGCCCGGAAAGACTATGCAGTGGCTGGTTTTCCCTCCTGATTGCCTCCTCCAGCTACAGCATCCTTGAGCAAATGAACACAAATGCCTCAACTTTTCCCCCCTCCAGTGAGATAACACCGGATCTTAGAGATCTTGCAGTGAGGCTGCTGTTATCTCCAATATTAACTTTTACAAACATACCCTGCATCGTCTGACCTCCTTTTCTTCTCACATTGCCTCTCTGGTGTGGTCTGGGGACCTCTCACCCCAAATTTAGATCCTCTCAAATCTTCGTCCCAAATTCTAACTTGGGGAATCCAAACTAAGATAGGAATATGTGCATAAAGTGGACACCCAAAACCCTGAAAATAAAACGAAAAAAACTCAAACAAACAGAAAGAGGAGAGTTAAGATCCAGATAAATGAAAATATTAATTTTCTTTTCTTTAAATAAAAAAAAAAAAAGAGCCCAGGAACATTATTTAGTGATTTCCTGGGTTAGTACTTTCTGAGAGAAGAGAACCATGATAGACACTTTTTTTTTCTAATGTAGCTTCTGAAAACTGTAATTCTTTAAATCGAACCACACTATTAACTGTAATAATGGGAACCCACATTGCTAAGAGACCCAGTGCCTGTTTCTTTGTGGTTTTCTACTATTTTACGGTAGTTCTTTGGAATTAGGTGGTCTTTTCCAAAGAGCACTTGTGTTATGTGTTGAAATAATGAAAAAGCCGCTGAAACACAATATGCATTTTTTTAATCTAGTAATAAAGAAAGTGATATGGCTGAATAATGCCCAGCTGGATTAGTTTTGACACTGTATTTGCTTTGTGTCCAACTTTATCTAGCAATGCATTATTCACTAGTAGTATACACAGTGCTTTATTAAGCCTTAATCAAATGCATTTTATCATAAGTGTCAATTCAGTGCTTTGCCATTGTATTTATATGTTTTTAAATACTGAGTTCTTTGTGAGTGAATGATAAATGCTGAGGCTGGAAAGGAATATCATGTTTCCAGGATTTGGGAACGAAGTCATTGTGCAGGCACAGGGTGCTTTTACACACATACTAAAATCATCTAAAATCAGATTATATTGTTCTTTTTTAAGCCTTCTAATAAATGGAAATATAGCAAATATACGAATATAGCAAATGGAAATAAAGCAAATATTAATTTTTTCTTCACCAGTGTAAATATCAAGCAGATATGTTTTGATTATCCATGGAAGGTATTTAATTGGTTTATAAAGCACATAGATTATGATTTTTGATGATAGATTGTTATTGAATAGATATAAGACTAAGAGCTCAAATGCTGTATGTTAAATACGAAGATTTATTTACAAACCGATAAGGATTCGCAAGCAATTACATATATTTTCACGTCTAATTAATTAATAATGAGCCCTATACTTTGTAAATATAAACTGGCCTTGGAAAACTTACTAGGTTTCCTTCCTCTAGGGAGCAAATGCTGACAAATTATACTATTTTGTTAAGATCATAGACTTACTCTTCTGACAATATGACAAATCTCGAATCAAAAGTATTGCCAAAGATTGAAAAAGTATTGCCAAAATCCAACTCAAGTTGTTTGGTAGTCTGGTTCTTTTACCAAAAAAGCAGCTATGGATTTATAGATGGTTTTGTATGCCTCCATATGTAATTTATTTGGAGGAATCTATTCCATAAGGAAACAAAGCTTTAAGAATAACACACTTCATAATTTTGGATTAAAAATATCATCATATTAAATCAATGCAGGACCATAAATGAGCATAGTATTTTGTTGGGCTGCTCTTTTAGTCAGTACTATGCGAAGCAGTAGTGCAAATAACATTAGATTCTGTGAGCCGGAATGACATTAACTTCTGGGTAAATATCACCACTTGGGTAGAGTTTGATGTAAAGAAGTAACACTTAAGTGATTAAATATATAATTAGTGCTTGCACATCAAATACTGACTGTAAATTAGGAGCTGCTTTTATATAATACACGCTATCCCACCGTGCCGTATAAATAACACTCAAATAATTATTTATAAAAACAAAAGCAAAATAAAACCCCACTAATCTCCCTCAATAACCTTATCACCAAAACTTATTGATTTTATTTATTTATGATTTTATTTTATAAAATGAAGGCTTGTGGAAACCTGCCTCTGATACATCTGGACATCTTAATAGAGGTTCTTGAATCTTACAGGCCTCTGTACAGGTGGATTTAGTGGCTCTGTGACTGGTTTTTAATGATAGCTTCTGAGCCACTAAGAACTGGTCAGCCTGAGCCTTTTGCTTCTCTTTTTAAGAAATCTTCCGCATTTATTTTGTTTTTTTCTTTTACTTTATTTTTGTTTTTCTCTCTGGTTAATTATTTTCATTTCCTCATTGCAATGGTTTTCTGGCTTGTTTGGTTTTCTCTGTCATTATTTGACTTCTTTAGTCTGTCTTTGTCAAGACAAGCACTCGACTCATAGGTAAGGATTGTGTCTTAGTCGCTTTCCCCTCACTAGACACTGTACCTGACACCCGCAGTAAGGGAAGTAGGGTCATCTTGGCTCACGGTGTTTAGAGGCTTCAGTCGCTAGTCGGCTGGCTCCAAGGCAGGAAGGGTGTGGTGGAAGGGTGGAGGGGAAGAAGGGTGCTCATCCCGTGGCAGCCAGGAAGCTCTGAGAGAGGGGAAGAAGGAGTCATGGAGGGAGATGGACCCTACTGGGTTGTGAGCCTCGTCATCCTCCTCCAACGAGGCCTGTCTCTTAACGGCATGGGCAGCTGCGAACTCGTGAGTGGATTTAATTGATTAGTATAGCACCCCATTATCCAAACGCCTTTTACAGCCCCATCTCTGAACACATAGTGTTTGAGGGGGATATTTATGTCTAAACCATAACTGCTTGATTAAGAAAAGTCTACAAGTTATTTTTTAGGTCCGATTTAATAAATTGGTAAATATGCTTAACCTTTTGAGATTAGTATTTATTCATTACAAATAAAGTACTTCAGTAATTTTAGGTGACCCCAGATTAAAAATTTAAAACAATTTTCTTTTTTATAGAAACTTAATATTCTAATTTTAGAACTTTACTATTCTGAATTATAAACTTCCAAGGGGGGAATACAGAATGGATTGTTTCTCCACTGTACTTGCCCACAGTGGACTTGCCCTTTTGTGTAGGGGATGGGAGCAAAAGCAAACTGGTGCATACTTAGTATGTGTCAGCCACTGTTCTAAGTGCATTATCTTATGAGGAGAAAACATTTGCTTTTATAGATACCAAAACTGGGTACAGAGCAGCTCAGTGCCTTTTCTTCTGTCAAGAGTCACCAACAACATCAAATCGGGTGATTCATCACCTGAAGAATACCCAGAATATCCAGGGCTGGGGGTGTAGCTCGGTGGTAGAGCACTTGCTTGGCATACATAACATGTGTGAGGTACTATGTTTAATTCTTATCTTTACCAAAAAAAAAAAAAAAAAAAAAGCATTCATTCACAAGTTTGTTAAACATGGTCAATCTTCCAAACCCATCTGTCTGAACTATTAGTTACTAGTTAGTATCTTGTAGTTTAAAATGAATTTCTTTCATTTCTTGATGTACACAGTGATGTCAAATCATGTCCTCTGTACTTTAATTTCAGCTAAATTTTCAGTGAGATTAGTGCTCTCTTGGTTCTCTTTGTTTGACTTCTATGTCTAAATAATTTTAATGAGTGGAGATCTTTATCAGTTTTAATACCTTGACATACTTATTGCTTACATTGCATAATTTTCAATACAGAAAAAATATTCTTGGTGTGATTTTTTTTCTTATAAACTAATTAATCCGTGGTAGTTATGGACCACTTATTATGAGCATGTCTTTCTAGAAATACTGTCTGTCTAAAAAATAAAGTTAGAGAGGAGTCAAGTTTAAGGTTTTCCTTAAAATGAGTTGTATACTTACATCTCTCAGGTCTTTGGTTTGTATCAAGATGTTTATAATGTAGTTAAGTGTTAGCTACTTTAAAAGTAAATTAGAACAACAATTATTAATTTTATTTTCTTAAAAAGCTACATAAATAATTTTTTGAGTTTTTGTTTATTTTCATATTTTGCCATTGCCGTTATTAAATTTGGGTAAAAAAAAAACAAAAGACAGAGTAAAGTCCTTCCATTTTAGGTCTTAGTATGTGTATTTAAAAATAGTTTTTCTTTGTCTCTTAAGGCAAAGCAAACAAAATTAAAAGTATCAAACATTATTAAGATGTCATTTAAAAATATTAAGCATGCCTTTGTGTGTCAGGTTTTTGAAAGTGACATTTCTGGAATTAACATAGGATATTGTGTGTGGTTCTGATGATAGATCTGTAATAGGAAAGACCAGGAGCTGGGAGGACAAGATTGGAGCCAAGTTCCAGCTCTTTTTCTGAGTTTGGGTGTGGCCCCGAACACGTCAATAAGGTCTTTGAATCTGTTTCTTCATCTGTAAAATGGGGTCATTGATGTTAGCCACTGTCATCTTTCAGTCTAGTTGCCAATAAGCCAGTAAATAATTTTTCCTGAGTCAGCTTTGACTGTTTAGCATTTGCTCATCATGCTTCTGCACAGAGATTGCTGGCCTTTTGGGGGAAATTTCTTTCATTCTTTGTGTTCTCATAACATTTTGCTGTTTGTGCATGTGTGTGCATAAGAAAGAAAAACAGATTAAAATACATTTAGAAAACAATCAGAATTATGAGACTGTAAAAGAGATTTATTAAAACATATTCTATTATCACTAACATCCTCAGCTGATATTGTCAGTGGCTCTGGGATTAAGTAACGAAGTCTTTCCTATGACCAGACAGGCAAACTTTTCTCTCTTTGGGTGAATATGCAGTAATGAAACTGTAAATCTAAATACTATTAGAGTTCGAAAAATGAAAAGGCAGGAGGTCACTCACAATGTGGTTTGCTAGTTGCACCACCCTGCGGGTCCCTTTCTCCCTCTGTGCTGGAAATCCGATTTGATTTCCCGCTTTCAACCCTTCCTCAGACTACAATCACCAGCCCCCCGCAGCATGTAGTAGATCTTGAAGGCATTAAGAAGTAGGGAATGTGGTTCCATTCTCTTCCAAATGGGTGTGGTACATAGTTCATAAGTGACCAATAGGAATTTATTGTTCAGATTTATTTTTCCTTTAGAATCCTGTAATTATTTTAAAATATTAGTCATAAATTCCTTACTAATTCTGTAAAAGGTTTATTTGCTTTTGAGAAATTCAGTTGTATGCCAGAAATCACTTTGATACTTGACCTGGAGACTTGTAGACCAAACTATGTATCGACATGGAAAAATAATACACAAAATTTGGTTTTGGCATTGTCCAAAGTGTGGTATCCTGAATTGTCTTATTTTTCCTGTATGCCATGAAGCATATAAAATAATAGGAAAAGATGAGTGTCTTCACACACATGTAATGCTTATACTAGCATCTGTCAACGATTTTGTGAGAATACTGCCAAAATATAACATTTATCTTGGCATTTAGTTCCATTTTGCTTTTGTGAGTGTTTCTTCTATGTTATTTCCATTAACATAGCATAAAAATGTCTTTCAGATGTGAAAAAAATCAATTATTTCCAAAAGGCCTCAGTAGTTGTAAGGGCAGATTAATGCAAGGTGCTATAAGGGTAATATCCAAATAAAATGTCATAACTGAATGATACAATTCACAGAAGGATAACACTGAATTGATTTCAGTACCTTTTTTGGAAACCTGGAGGAAACTGACATATGCATCAAAAAAGTGAAATATACAAGGCCATATTTTGTTGACGGTCAGGCTAGTGCTTTGGAGGTGCTATTTTCTGTGAAGTGGTCAAAATGCCATAGAAAGTTAGAACAAGGCCACAACTGTTTATGTTTGATTTCTATCTACAAACATGTAGCTGGTTCCTAATAATCACTAGTGATATCTAACCTTGGCATTATGGTTTAAATCTACATTGTCCCTGCCAAAAACTCATGGGTTCAAAGGGGGACTTTGGGAATGTGATTGGATTGTGGGGGTGCTATAGTCATCAGTGGAGGCTGGCTAAGTGTGCTATTAGGAAGTGGGGCCTATTAGGGGACTTGACCTGCAAGGTCATCGATCGCCCTTTGCTCGCTGCTTCCTGGCTAACACAGGATGGCTGTCACAGCCTATCACAGGCAGTGGTCCTCCACCCAGGCCTTTTCACCATGCTTTGTCTACCTCAGAGCCTGCCAACTGTGAACTGAATCCTCCAAACAGCATGAGCCAAAATAAACCTCTCCTCATTTAAATTGGACAGGCTGAGTATTTTGTCCCCATGACAGGAAAGTGACTAAGACACTTGGGAATGAACTTGTCCACACCAAGAGGTCTTGGGGAGAATGTGAATTATGAACACTTGAATATTACCTTTTGGGCATTAGAACTTGGGTAGTTCATAGCAATCTTTATGTTAGCAGTTATGACAGACATAGTTGTTTTAAGTTTGGAATTCTAAGGACTCATGATACTTGAGAGAGAGCTGCCAAGTAAATTTAAACTGTGTTATACCGTAACGTCAGTATGTCTCTAGGACCTACTCATTGTGGGAAATGAATCTGGCATCATGAGACCTGTATAGTCATACAGGCCCAAACCTTGGAAGAGACAGTCGGGAATATTTGTTTTAATAGACTACTCTCTCTGTCTTGAGATTTATAATAGTTTTCGAACTGAAGATCTCACGTTTTCATTTCATGATAAGTCCTACAAATTACATAGATGTTCACGAACAGAGCAGTAAAGGAAAGATGCGACTCCACGATCATTCCAATCTTTCTCACATGGATTTGGGAAGTAGCTCTTTAGCTGCTGTCTTTCTAACCGTGTACCTTTGTTTCTATCCATCTCACTCTTTCTGTGCTTCATTCAGATCAGCCATAGAGACTTTCTAGGACAGAGTCTTCTGAAGGGCCCAACATGGACTCTAGTCTTGACAGCAGGTTGCTCTAGGCATGTCTGAGCCCTTTGTTGGGCATCCTATGCCATGACTCACCCTCGCTCTGTCAGCTCAAACACTATGCTGCTTACCGTGCTTAAAGCTGTGCATGTTAGTGAGTAGGAAAATGTGGTACTTTCTGTCCCAAGCTGGTAATTTAGAAGAACCAATGGTCAAGCCGATGGCCAAATACAAGGAACTGTGATGATGGGAAAAGAGGGCCAATGAGAACACAGAAGAGAAACACTTAGGGAAGTTCTATCTAGAGAGAGATCCAAGATAGAAGTGTGGGTAGCTGTATTTTACTTGGAGAGGAAAACAGAGAGTGTTCTAGAGAGGGAACAGCGTGAACTCAAGACTGGAAGTGAAAGCCTGCCATCTTCAGGAGAATTTTCCCTATAGAAAATCAGACTGGTTTTATTCACAGTACATACTGGCCACAGATTCTCTTTACAGGCTCCCAGAATCAACGCTCTGAGGACTTGAGAAAGTTAATGGTTTGACTGCAAGAACACCATATACCATGAAAGGCTCTGCCTCTACTTTAACTGTGTTTTTATCCTCGAAGTCCATGTTGTGCTGCACATGTCTGAAGTAGAATAGGTTTTAATGTGTGACATCCGTGAACACATAGAAGATTCCGGTTTGGTGCTGGGATAGAAAATATTGTTGTTGACTAGAAGAAAATATGTTATATACATTGACATAGGTACATACGGTCGTGAACTGAATTTGTCTTTTTAACATTTATGTGTTGAAATTGTAATCCATAGTGTGAGGGCATTTGAAGTTGGGGTCTTTGGGAAGTATTAGATTTGAAGAGTCACAATGGTATCTGATAGTTAAGCCCAACTGTCAACCTGATTGGCTTGGGAGGGGACTGACAAATACAGCACATTCTGGGTATATATGGATGGGTCATGGAGGTTTGATCATGGGGTCTTTATCTAGCCCTTGGCCCCTTCTCTTAATCTTCTCCAGCTCTGCTTTTCCACTGCCACTAATTTAGCAGCTCTGCTCTACCATCCCCTTCCACCGTGGTATTTCTGCCTGGAGCCACCCAATCACGGCCTGAAACTTCTGAAACCGTGAGCCAGGTAAACCATTTCCTCCTTAAAGTTTTGGGTGTCAGGGATTCAGTGTGGGTGTCAGGTATTTGGTCCCTTCAACAGGAAAGCTGACTAATGCAGGATGAAGTTCCCATCATGAGATTGTTGCCTTTGTAGGAAGAAGAGAGAGAGACAGAGACAGAGACAGAGACAGAGAGACAGAGAGAGACTTCTTTCCTACACACATCTACCAAGGGCAGCAATGCACGCAAACAATGAGGTGACCGTGCACAAGTCAACAGTGCAGCCCTCACTGCAGCCTGAATCTGATGGCAACTTGATCTGGTACTTCCAGCCTCCTGAACTGTCAGATATAAACTTCTATTTTTTTTTTTTTTTTTTTTTGTGGTGTCGGGGATCGAACTCAGGCCCTTGTGCTTGCAAGGCAAGTACTCTAATCACTGAGCTAAATCCCCAGCCCCAAAACTTCTATTTTTAAAGCCATCTGGTGCATGATATTTTGTTACAGCAGCCCAAGAAGACTAATAAGCACACTGTTATTTGTTAGTGTCCTAAGAATCACCAGCAGTCTTTGTAGAACTCAAAGCTTCATCTTAACCTCAAGGTGCACCAGACACAGGGTAGAAATTCCTACACTATGGTGTTAAACACTGCACACAGGCCAAGTAGCAACTAGCCAAGCTAGACACCACACAGGCAGAAAGCTATCATTGTCTGCGGTGTGCCTTTGTGGGCAGATAAGTATTAGAAATATTCAAAGCCTTCCAAAGATTGATTTGCCTAGACCCTTCTGTAGATCAGAGCCCTGTGAGAGCAAATGCCGATTCATTACCTGGGATGCTGTGGATTCCAGAATGATTGCTGACATACCTGTTTCCACTTAAAATATAGAAAGGAAGCCATGAAATGGGAACTGACTTTCGTTTAGGCTTTTAACAATGCCATTTGATTACATCTTTTGAGAGAGAAGAAGAAGAGCAAAGAAAAAGAACTGGTAAAACAGATTCTCCACAGGTGAATAGAGAAAAAATGTAACCTATTACCTTGCTTTGCCCATAACCGATTTTTCTTTTCCCTTTTAAGGGTGAGAATTTGGTGTCTGAGATACTGCTCTTGCCTTTTTCCATTGTAAATGAACAGATAGAAAGAACATATTATCTGATAGTAATCTTTCACCTGTGCATACAGATATTAAAGGTCGATAAAAGGGACTGAATTAAAATGTGCGCCAAGTTCTGAAAGAGACAGTGAAATACGTGTTTCCAGTTTTTTGTGCTCTTTCCTATTACTTCGTGTAGTCTGCATGTGTGATGACTGAGGCCGTTCTATTCCCGTTTCAGAAATGAGACATTTTGCCTATTGAAAGAATTTCATCGCCTCTCTGCGTCTAGACAGAAAACTTACAAAGTTTAGCCTAATTAATTTGCAGATCCTTCTATTTTTGATTTATGTGAATCCGTGGAGGTCGAATGTTATTATGGAATGCAAGGTCACTATCCTCTCCCTTATTACTGTAGTGTGGTATAAAAATAATAGCTTACGTGATTATTGCTTATTGAACAGGCCAGCAAGACATCCCAGGTGCTTGTGTAAAATAAATAAATAAACATTCTGGAGTAATTGGTAGCAGTGAAATATTTTGCTTTTCAGTGAAATTTAAGATTTAGTGTTTGGAAGGAATTTATACAGCACCAGCAAGGAATACCAAACTCTGAAGATTTTTAAGTATGAGGTTACTTTTTCTCCTTTCATTTGTATTTAAGTATATTTCAGAAAATGAGTGATTGACTCAATTTAAGCTTTGAGTGGATTAATTTATAACATTCCAGTATAGGTTTTCTTGATTGAGTCAATGTTTTCTTAAAATATTAATTATTTAATATAGTTTTTGTATTATTTGGTTTTTACTTGAAAAAATTACTTTATTTATGTCTTCATTTGTTTTCTCATGCGAGCAGCCTGTGTTTATGAACCACTGACCCTGTTAGGATGTTTCCCTGTAAATAACACAATTTTCACTAAAAATGGCTAGAAAACAATGTTCACAAACGTAGACAAACCTCCAAATCATAAAAAAAATTATGAACAAAATCAAAAGTTAAGCTGTACAAAGGCAGAAGGTATTTTCAAAGTATGAACAGGATATACAAAGAAAAAACTAGAACAATAAACAAAAAAAAATCCATAAAGAACAGGAATAGGATAAAAGGACAAATTCCTAACAGCTCACAAATACGTGATAAATGTTCAATCTCATTAATGGGCAGAGAAATGTAAATTAAGGGCAAAAGGAGATACTTCATGTAAAAAAGCTGACTACAAAATAATAGCCAGGATTGAAAAAAGGGGTCTTTCATATTATTTGGAAGAATTTCATTAGTATAAACGTTGTAGAGTGTAATTTGATAATGTCTAATAAACTGGGAGATACACTGATGCTTAAGAGTCCATTTCCTGTCACAAATATGTTCTCTAGTTTCTTCTTTAGTATGGTTTTGTAACTTTCAACATAGTCAGGAAAGGAAATTTTAATTCAATAAAATAGTGAAATGGAGAAAGTGTCCGAGTATAGCACATAAAGATTGTCAATGTTTTATAAAATTTTCTTCCAGAAAAAAAATACATATTTGAAAATGTGTTATTTTAAAATATATTGATTTCTGTGGATTATGGCCAAACATACCTAAGAAACACTATAAACTCTATAAGGAAAAGAAATTGTAACAGTAATAACAGGAATTGGAAGCCACCCAAATGTGGCAGCAGAAAGGATGGACCAGGCATGGGATCTCTATACTGCTGTACACCCTAAAAATAAATGATCTAGGACACAGGTGGTAAACTGGTGGCACATGGGCTGCAGCCAGCTCTTTGTTATTATTGAAAACTCTAAGAAGTTTGCTATCACTGATCTAGCATTACCTGTATTTCCATAAATGTATCTCAAAGGCAAAATCATGAGTTTATCAAAAAAAGCAGTTCACAAAGCTTGTAACCTTATAAAAAGTTTATACAAAACATTATATCTTATTAAAGCATAAACATGTGTATTGTATATAATATATTCAGGGTAAGTTGAAGGACAGTAAAGGAATTGAGAAAGAGTTCACAAAAGCCACCAATACTTTGTTTCGGGAAAAATAAAGAATATTTATTTTCTCACATAGCAAGTCCGGAGGTTTGTCCAAGATATAAATTCCATCCTTGTCTCTATTCTGCTGGTCTCATTATCTTTTCTTCATGGTTACATGAGGACCCAGATATCACATGTAGACTTTCCAAGTCCAATGACAGAAATAAAAAAAAGGACTTCTTCCATGTTTAGGAGTGAGATTGTCCTAAGAGCTCCCTAGCAGATTGGCCAGACCTGGGTAACATGTCTGTTCTTACACTAGACACTGATGAGACAATGAAACCAACACAATAGGCTGATCCAAGTCGCATGGAAGAAGGGGAGAACACACTGGAACAGAATTCAAGCTGTTTTAGTAAGACAACAAAATACTGTCGAGTCGTTTATAATTGGCTGTGTGTACCTATCGATGCCTCAGTCATAGGAGGGTAAACACGACAGCCTCTTCAGGAAATTCTAGTGGAGTTTAAATTCTAATGGAGAAGACTGATAATAAAGGCAAATGAATTTACCGCAGATAGAGGTAAATCCAGGGAGAAAACACCAGGTTTTATGAGAGAGCAATTGCTGCACCCTGAAAGGTGACACTTCCTCTGATGAGGTGATATCGAGCTGAGACCTGAATTACCTAAAGAAACCAGCCATGAGCAGATCTGAAGAAAGAGAAGCCAAGAAGAGGGAAAGATGTTCTAGGGCAAGAATGAGGTTGTTATGTTTGAACAGAAGTGGGGCAGAGGGTTTTCTGTACCTGGAGAAGAGTGGGGAAGGGTGTGGTAGGAGGCAAAGTCTGAGAGCCGTGCAGAGGCCAGATGAGGGAGTCCCATGTAGTCTGCTAAGGACTTCAAATAGTCTATGGAAGGAAACATAAAGCCACCAGAGAATTATAATTCAGATTGTGATTTGATCTAATTTATAGTTCTAAAAGATGACTGTTGCAGGAGCCCAAGCAAGTGGAGCTGGAGATAAATGGACCTAGTCATGTCAAAACAGTGAAGGAAAAGGAAAGCTTTCATTAAGGCGACAAAAAGGAGCAAAGTTATAATCAAGTACTGATAAACTGGCTCTTGGAACTAGAGCTAACAGGCTCTCTAGAGAGGGCCCAATCATCCCGTGATGAGAGCCTTGCAAAAAGGCATAGCATGCTGGTAGGACAAATTCTTTGCATTTCCAAATTTCATTAAGGCACTTATGCCTCAGTGGACATCCATGGACAGTGGAGTCATTGCTGCTCATGGCTCCGAACCCGCATTCCTGGTTGTGTTTCCAGCAGTGAGATGGGCCATGCTTCAGTTTTCGCTTAGTTAGGTTGATCTTGCAGAAGCAGAAACAGACTACAGCTAGAACCACTGAGGACTGCAAATGATGGAAAGGAGACTGCTGTTAACAGCCTACAAAACTATCGTGTTTGAATAAGTACGTATTTATGAGTTCAGTAGTGAATAGGATGACGGGTGCTCTTTCCAGATTTCCCTGGGGGACTGAGTTATCTTTGGATGACTTTGCTAATATTGCCCCTAGGTTTTGCTTTGCTCACCTGCGGGACTGGGCTTTTTATTTTCCTGCTAATATGCTCTAATCTCCTGTGATTGCAGCCTTCATCTTGAATGTGGGATCTAGACCATTAACTTTAGGTGGTATATTTAAGAAGTGATTCCAACAAATAGTTATTAGCCATTAGAATAACTTCTTGGTTAGTAAATAGACCCATTTAAAACTGAGTTTTGATTTTTACATCTGAAAATGAAATTGCACGGTTTTGTTTTCTTTTTAAAAAGTCATGAAAATAGAGGCATCTATACCATTCTTTCCTTCTTTAGCCATAAATTTGATCTGCATGCGGAATATTAGTAAAAGATGAATTGTGAAATTAAATTGGAGAAGACATGCAACATGTACATTATATGTTTCTTTTAGTTTCAAATGACAGGAGACAACTCAAACTAGAAAGGAAATTTATTTGTATGTAACTGGAAAATCTAGGTGCGATTGGATCTAGAGAGACTCAAATGATATTTCTAGAGCATGGCTTTCTCACTATCTCATCTTCTCTTCCTTGACTTGACTCTGTGTAAATGGTCATCTCCTCATAGTAGTAAGATTGCTATTCCACTGTAGCCTTGTAGTTACTCAGGTTTAAATTCTATTTTCATTATTCTCTGGAAGATCTTATCGTTTGTCATTATTTCTTGTTGTACCATTCCCGAAATAACTTCTCTCTCAACTGGAGTCAAATGGCCTGCTTAGATGACATTTCATTCACCCCATGAAGAAGGGATTGAATCTATTCTATCCACATATGTGGAAAGAGTGGCTTCTCAGTAGGAAATTAGGGTATTGATATGAAAATAAAAGAGAGAGAGATAAATTCTGAGGGATCAGGGAATTGACCATTTCAGTATTTCAGGCCCTCTTTGCATTACTAATGCTAGGGGCAAAGATAGTATCATATTGGGTCTCTAGTAATTTGTCAAGAAAATCCTACTTTCCTTTAAGTTAATCTTGTAGGACTAGAGGCAGCCCCAGACTCATCGAGGCCTGGATGATATTTGCCTAACACATAGAAGGTGCTCAGTGTGTACCATCTCATTAATTACTCACTTGTATTTTATTATTTAATTCCATTTTTCAAGCAAGGAAAGTGATCTTTGGGTAGATTAAAAACTTTAACTAAGGTCACATAATGAAAAGACTGTGGCCCATATTTGAATCCAGGTCTTTCTGTGTGTCAAGCCCCAAAATCTTACATTTAAAAGCATGGAACTACCTTACAAACACAATTCTTAATGTTAGCTTTCTCACTGGGTCAAGCAATTAGAATTGGCTTTTGTTTTTCTTTTCCAAATTTGAATTTAATTCCTTAAGCCCAGTGGCATCTTCTTTAAGATACAGGTTTCACATATGTTATTATGCAAATTTCTTAAAAGCTTCAAAAAGAAAATTCTTAGTTTCTCCATAAATGTTCATTCTCTAAATATAGAGTGAATGCATCTTTTATATTATGGGACAAGAGTAGTGTGAAATGCGATGGCTACACTGCTCCAGGATAGTTTTATTATAATAGTGAGGAGATGTATACCCCATTCTGCTTTCCTGGCAAACCATCGCATCAAGTCCAGAAGAATCCTCAGAAGGAAGTACGGAGGATGGAGTTTAGCAAGCCGCCTCCTCTGGGCCAGGCTGAACACCTCCCCTGTGAGGCCTCTTCATGCCTGAAGCAGCTTCGTAGCTGCAGCCATCACACCAGATTTGACTCTTGAGTTTCAATAGTTTCTTTGCCTTCCAATTTGTGCTGCATTTGAGTGAAGCTTTCTTGTCTTTTTTCCATTTGCATTTCCAGCACAAAGAACACACCAGATTTATGTTAAATACTCAATAAATATCTCTTGAATTAAATTTAGTTTCATATTAGAATGATTGGATAATAGTATAGCAATAACACTGAACATATAACCAGTAGTAAAATTTACGGTAATTTGCACATGTTTTAGAAAATATGTCTGCATTAAATATGAAATGCTACACACACACATTATATATCAACTTATATGTGATTTACATGTATATAATATGTAATATCACGCATTTGTACATAGTCTCTTACATGCATGTGTATGTGTAGATTATTTATCATTGATAACATTTAAAGTTCTTTGACTTTCTTTTAAACAAGTGTTTAAAACCTAAAACCTTTCCTGGAATCTAAATTCTCTTCTTGCATTTTATGAAGCCATGAAATATGAACAATTTACCTCTTGACCTCTGTACTCTGTAATGTACTCTCTACTTTATGATATTAAAAACACACATATGAAGTGAATTATATTTAAACTTTTGGACAGCATTTTCTTAGCAGGTCTCAAAAATGTGTAATTCTATTTTTCAAAAAGTAGTTTGGTTCTGAGCTTACTTGTAACAAATTGGTAGAAAGCTGAGCTGACATGTAACGAATTGGTCATTGACAAAACAACAACAACAACAACAACAACACCACCATTCAATGTTACGTTCTTTCAATTTACCTAAAAGTGGGTTTGCAAAAGGGCATTAGCAAAGCCTCAAGAGTTGTAAATCTTTAATTTCTGTCTTCAAAATCTTCCCCTAATGCAAATTTTTTAAGATTCATGATTTAAACATGTGGCATGACTTTTCCAATTACTTTTTCCTATCATTTTTGTTTTCATACTAGTACTATGATCATGGCAGTGAGGAAAAGTAGTGCACACTGCAGGAATACTGTCTGTCTGACCTGGTGCTTTCTGGGGCTGTTTTTCCTCTAACTTATGTTCCTTTTCTCTCAAAGGATAATTGCTGTCTCCTGTATTTTTGTGCATCCTTCTTTCCATTTTCTGTCTTGATAAAACAGTAGAATAAATTACATAATGCCAGTTTTCCCTGTCTTTAAAAAGATTTCTTTCCTTTTTAATGTTTAATGTGTGAGTTTTACTGCTCGGAGTAGCAAGAGAGCTATAGATGTACAAACAGAAGCAAACAGATAATAAAAATGACTGTCTGAAGACTTGGACCTAGTTGGTGTCCACATTCAGCCTACAGGAATTTACAAACAGGCATGAGTTAAGCCAACAAGTCCCACAGACTCCTGGAAATAAGTTCTGTTTTGTAAGTGTCTTAGTATGAGGCAGCAGAGGGCATTGGTTGAGTACACAGGCTTTGGAATCAAACTGTCCTTGGATTTAATTCTGTCCTCTCACTTCTTAGCTCTCTGATTCTCGAGCAAGTCATGTAACTTCCCTGTGTTTTCCTGTTCTTATCTGTGACGTGATGGTGATATTTCTAAGTTCTTATAGTCTAGATTATTTGCAAAACCATACCGAGCAATAATCATACTTTAAAGGATAAAGGGCGGCCAATGGTACTTGTCGTTTTTGTTATAGTCTCTTCTTATGCTTTGATAAGCATTAACAAACAAGGATGCCTGTGTAAAATTTAATAACTTGGGCAGATGATGGTAGCTGATATTAAGTGCTTCAATCTTGGCTGGTAACAGATGTCTAAATTTCCAGTCTGAGTTCTATACACATGGTATCTTGCCTCTGGATCATGTAGGTGGCCTTTTTCTGTACCTGTCCTATCAGCTGCCCTCACCATGCTTCAGTTCACTGCCATTTTCTTCCGGATGATGCTAGAATCTACTCTTTTTCCGTTTTTACTGCCAGTATCCCACTTCAGAGAAACAGCATTTGTTCACTGATTGTATCACACCATCCTTTTGGACATCTTTTAGTGAGGATATTAATTCTATTACCTGTATGTTGAACCAGAGCAATTTTTATGGTGCACAATTCAAATGGTGTAAAACTCTTGGTAGAACCTATTCATAGCATCCCCAAACTCTCTCAGAAAAGAGTGATAGGCCCATGATGATTTGGATTTTCTACCTCCTTCTCTGTATCCTTCAAGATAAGTTGTGCACAAGAGGAAACTGAGCAAACTGAGGATGTTAGCCACGTCACCTAGACGATGTAGCCAGTGAGTGACAGAACTGGAACCCAATCCCAGACTTCTCTGCTGCTCAGTCCAGGTCTGTAATGTGATTACGTTGATCAAAGATCATGCAACTAGAGTCCGTGGGCCACATTCATCTCATTTCCTGTTTTGCCAATAAAGTTTTATTGGCACACAACCACACCCATTCACTGGCATCCTGTCAAAGGCTTCATCCTAAAATAAGAGTTGTGACAAAGTCCATAGGACCTGTTTGACTCTTTTCAGAAAAATCATCCTTTGATTCAAAATGTAAAAATAATAGAGTTCAGGATGTTCACAGTGAGGAGCCTTGTGATCAGTCTTCTGCCTGTTTAATGAAGGTGAATGAAATGCTACCTTAAAGACCAGTAGAATCACTCAAATAGTGAGGCCTGAATAAATAAGGTGAATTTAACTACCTAGATAATGGGTTGGCAAAGCAGTTTGACAGGATGTAGATTGTCCAATCAGTTATTTTTGAAGGGCTACTGACAGTGCTTAATGTGGAAGAGGTAGGAAGTTAAAGAGATGACAGGAGCATGCCCAAGAAATCACAGACATTTGAAAACACAATGGTATATACCAGTAGTGGTGAGTCTATGGCACACAAACAGCTGTAGTGGGCTGTTTGTATCATTGAAAACTCTAAAAGATTCGCCATCACTGGTATATGCCATTTGCAGAAGCAGCGACCGTGAAATAAATGGCAAAATTCACAATGCTAATGTAGGGGATTAAGAAAGCAGCTGAACAAAGAAAGTGAATTTTAAGAATGAAAGCTTGAATACAAAACACTCTGAGCCAAAAATGAAAGGTATTTGCATAAATATTTGCACAATTGCCTGTTGAACACACTCAAGAAAGTTTGCAGTTGACCTACTTGGAGGGAAAAATGGAAATACTAAATCGTTCAGAAAAATTGACCTGTTGTTTAGATTAAATATGCCAAAATTCTGAAAAGAACTTAGCATGAGTAAGATTTTTTCACAAAAGCAAACTCTCCCTGTTCTTTGAGAGGCGTTTTGCATTTGGGAGACGGAACAGAGTCGGGAAACACAGGCTGTGACGCTGTGTTGGCTGAGAGCTGAGAGAAGCTGTGTCCGGAATGTGCCGGGAACGTGGCTGCTTGTCGAGCCTTAGACATGTATGTGGTTCTCCTTCCAAAGAGCTCAAAGAATGGAAAATGGCAAGATGACATTCTAGTGGCTGAGGAAAATAGGCGAAGCTTCCAAACGCTGTCATCTAATTCTCTTCCTGGCAAGGATGGGTGTCATGGGCACATTTACCTCATGCTCTTGCTCCGTGGTGTCCAACAAGACCACAAAGGATTTGTGGAGATCTGTGGATTCTTTTCCATGATGAAATGAAATAGAATGATGGATTCTTTCTTGGCTCCTTCATTTGTGATTTAATTAACTTTTGTCCAAAGCCTGCTGGGTACCCTGCACTAGAATGGTGATACCAAGATGACAAGCATGGAAGAGATAGGAATAAATTATTGCCATTCAATTTGTTGAGTCATTTCTAATACTTGAGGTGACACCTGGGCCACAACTGAATGAGGAGTGGGAGAGGATTAAGTAGAAAAGCAGGAAGAAGAGGACTCAGGCAAAGACATAAAATTTGTGTGAAGACCCAATGTTCCTCAAGTAAGCTGAGATTGAAGGGGTAGTACTTCCACATATTAAAAAAAAAAAATAGTACAACAATCCAATACCAGTAGCACATTCTTGCCTTCATCCAATGCGTGCAGCAGATGAAACATGAATGCAGAACGTGTGTCCTGATTCTCTGCCATATAAGGGGCTGTGCATGTCTCTCAGTCACGGCTGAGAGCCATCCTGCATGGCCTTCCGCATGCCCTGCTGCAGGCTTTGCTTGGATCTGAGTGGCAGATTCACCTCCTTAGAAATAAAGCCAGTTCCACCAGTACTCAAACTCTATTGGCTTTATTAGTAGCATTTATCAGTTTTCTAATAATAACCACCATTTACCAAGGACTTACTATGGTATATGCCAGACCCTGTGCTAAGCATCTACATTCATTGCTCATTTAATTCTCACAATAATTCTACAAGGTAGCCCATTTGCCCATTTTTCAGAAGATAAATTTTCATGGACTATGAAACTAATTTTTCTCAAAGTCATTTGACAAACTGTCTGATTCATGAATCTGTTCCAACTGAAGTTTCTCTTATTCCAGGCATTACATTTTTTTAAAAATTTGAACATGAAATTATATGGCCAAGGCAAATATTTGATAACTACTAACTACTACAGAATTATGCTGTCAGGATTTTCAAGCATTAGGAGTAAAGCCTGGATCTGGGATAAGGCAAGCCAGTTTCCATTTCCATTATGTAATTTGAAAGAAGCCAGGGAAGTTAGGTGGGCATCATATGCATATGTCACTGCTTTTGCTGCATGTAAGAGCAAAAACCCAGTCTCTGCCATAAACCTGCAGCTGCGAGGTGCCAGCTCCAACAGTCTTTTGGCCGTCAGATGCCAGTTGCTGTGGGGGGACACTACCTTGGCCCCTGCCTAATCCAAGCTCTTGAAAACGCAAAGAGACTACTTCTTCCTTCATTAATATTTATTCTCTGTTTAACACAGGTCAGGGGAGGTTAAATCACTATTCAGAATTCACAGGGCTCGGATTTGACCACATTGAAAACTGATACATAGCACCCTCGCACAGCTGTCTGGATGGAATCTGCCACTAGTTGAGATCTGGGATATGACTGCAAGAATTTTTTTTATTGCTCTCCTGGTCTATCCATTGTTAGAGATGTGCTGGCAAGAGACTGTAAATTGAAAAAGTGTATCTTCTTAATTGATCTGCAGTTGGTGCTAAGAGGGCTCAGGAGTATAAAAATAGAGAAGCAAGATTAGCCAGAAAGTGTTGTATTGAAGGACTAAGAGAATGAAATAGGCTCCTGGATAGAAGTACTTTCGATTCTAAGGAATCCTGGTGGAGCTTTGGTGCAATAGGCAAGTCTGTCAGTGTAAATATTACATTTGAAATTATAATAATGGTAACAAAAATAAAATTTCTATTTGGATAGCAATTTATATGTTTTGTAGGGCTTCTATGGGACAGATGCTCCCAGATGCTGGAGCTGCAACCCTGGATTTAGCTGAAGTCCCTGATCATGTGGAACTTATCATCCAGTGGACTCTTTTATTTGATTGGTTTGAAGCCAATTCCAATTTTCAGAGTTTAGTTTCTCCTAACTCCAACAGGAAGGTTGGTCAAATTTCATATTCATTTTAGTGGTGAGGAAACAAAGCAATGCAATTATAAAGCTAAGAAGTGGCAAAATCCAGACTCGGTACACTTGACCAGAGATGCTGTGATGTTTTAAAATTTTTACTGAGTGTGTGTGTGTGTGTGTGTGTGTGTGTGTGTGTGTAAAAGGTATTGTTTTAAACAAATTTAAGTATATAGTTTTGTGTGTTCAAGTAAATTTACATAATTGTGCCAACATTACCACCATCCATTCTATCTCTGCAAGTTCTTTTCTCATCTCAAACAGAAGCTCTGTATATATTAAACAATAATTCCTTGAGTTAGTCGGTTTCCCATTACTATAACAAATTACCTGAGAGAATTAACTTATAAAGAGAAAAGCTTTATTTTGGCTCACAGTTTTAAAGTTTTCAGTGCCAGATTCATTGGCCCTAGTGCTTTGGGACTCTGGTGAGGCAGCACACTCCGCTGGGATGACTTGCACAGTGGAGCAAACTGCTCTTCTCCTGAGCCAAGTAGTGAAAAACACAAAGAAGAAAAGACTAAGTTCCCACATTTCCCTTTGAGGACCTCTGGACCTCCCACAAAGCTCTACTTCCTAAAGGTTCTACCACCTCCCCAAATTGCCACCCTAGGGATCAAGCCTTTAACACACAGGGCTTTTGAGAGACACTCAGATTCAGGATATATCATTTTGCCTCTGAACCCCAAAGGTTTGTGTCTGTTTCACAAGGCAAAATTAATCCATTCCATCACCAGCAGTCCCCAGTTCTCAAGTGTTCCAGCATTGCTCAAAAGTCCAAGCCCAGAGTCTCTTTTGAGCCTGAAGGCAAATTCAGCTGAGAGCCCCTGTAGAAATTAAGCAGAGATTACATAGTTCCAGGAAGCAACTGTGGAAGAGGCATAGAGTTAGCATTCCTACCTCAAAATGGAGGAATAGAAAAGCAGTAAGGCGGGATCAGCACGAAGACTAAAACCTGGCAGGACAAACATTAAATCCCAAGGTTCCATGTCCGGCATCTGGGCGAAGTGACAGGAGAGGCTTCTGCAGGCTTGAGCAGCCCTGGTCCTGCGGTTTTGCTTGTTGCAGCCCACATGGCCATTGTCATAGGCAGGTTTCACACATTCTCTACAGCTTTCCCAAGCAGACATTACACATCGCTGGCACCTATGCCCTCCTGGGGCCTCCTTTGTAGTTTTAGCTTCACTCTCATGGCTCCTTTCATTGTCCTGTTGGAAGCAGCTTGTAGACGCTTTGACACAGCAGCATACTGCCTATCCTCCCAGGCTGTCCTTTGAGATCTTTATGGAAGCTGTCACAACCCTGAAACTTTTTCATTTTGTATGTCTGCAAAATCAGTGTAAACAATGCCAAGGTCTGCTGCTAGCAAGAGCTGTGCCTGGGCCCACTTGAATGACAGCTGCAGTGGCTTGTGAGTGATTTGCAGCTGAGCACAGGAGGATGAATTCCTAAGTGGTTGTGGGCATGCAGGGTACTCCGGCACTCTTTCTGCAAAGTTTCTTCCCTGGGAGAGTCTTTGAAACAAATTTGTATCTCTACACCTCTGAACCTAGGGTGGCTACAGGCTTGCAGATTTTCCAGATGCCTTGGTGGCTTCTTTCCTATTTCCTGGTTGCAGAACACTTGGCTTCTTTCATCAGTGCCAGCCACTGTACCCTTCATGGCTATACATTGACATATGTACCTTTTCCTGGCCAGATGTCATGTTTTCCAAATCTTTCTGTTCTGCTCCTCTTTGCTCCTGATTCTCACTGTAAATTTGGCTAACAGCAGCCAGTATTACCCATGGTACTGCTAGAATGCTGGGCTGCCTTGAAATTTCCTCTGCCAAGTAAACTAGTGTATTACCTTTACCTTCGGCCTCCCCCAAAGTGTCAGTGCGCTGAAAAAAATGCATCCACATTCTTTCCCATACTGTAAAAAGGGAAGTCCAGTCTGATTCTCAGTAGAGTCTTATGTCCATCTGGAACCTCATCAGTGAAGCATTTGCTGTCCACATTTCTATCAGTATTTTGGTCTGAGTCCCCACCAGAACTGCCCAGTAAGCCTGCTTAAAGTATTATAAGCTTTCTCTAGCCTGCTTCTGCAAACTTGCAATTTTTTCCTCTGTAACCAATTCAAAAGGTTCTCCCAAAATTACTAAGTACATAGTTAGCAGCAAAGACTGCCTCATTCCTCATCACCCATTTTCTGTATCAGTCAGCTCTCCATCACAGCAGTGATATATCTGAGATAGTTAACTTATAAAGTAGAACTATGTATTTTGGCTCATGATTTCCAAGTTCTAACTCATGATTGATTGACTCCAGTGATTTGGACCTGTGATAAGGAAGTATAATGTAAGAAAGCATGACAGGGCAAAGCCACTCACTTTTACCAGGTTGCAAAGAGAAGGGGAAAGAAACTAGAGTCCCATTATCTTCGAAGGCCTGCCCATAATGATAAGGCCCCCCCCCAAGGTCCCACCACTTAAAGGTTTCACCATCTCCCATTAACGCCACGCTAGGAAGCAAGCCTTGAACACAGGGGCCTTTGGGAGACATTCAAGATGTAAACTATAGCAATTCCCATTCTCCTCTCCTCTGGCTCCTGACAACCACCATTCTACTTTCTGTCTTTATGAAACGTATCATATGAGTGTTTGTCCTATAGTATTTGTCTGCCAAGTGGTAGTGCACATCATAATTTCTTTCCTTTTAAAGTAAAATAATATTCCACTCTGTGTGTGTTATCCCACATTTTGTTCCTTCATCAATAGATCCTTGAATTGTTTATATCTTTTCATTATTAGTATATTGCTGCTAGAAACATGGGTGTACAAGTATTTGTTTGAGTCTCTTATGATTATTTTTAGTATATGCACAAAGGAGGACATGTTGTCTCAATTCTTTTTTAATTTTTTGAGAAACTACCATATAGTTTTCCATGGAGACCATATAGCTTTGCAGCTCTGTGTTCTTTGGACTACATCAGATTTCTTGGAATGACAAGACTAGGAAATAACACTGTTAGTGTGGCAGTGCCCTATGCAGTGGATCCAGTGCTCCTGGTTGTGTACGAGTTTAACCCACATTGATGTCATGTGGGTTGTGATGGTTTACAAAGAACATACTTCCTTCGCTGCTCAAAATACGTCCTGAAAAAAGGGGCATGGTTAACTTTTCAGCACACTTTGTGTGTGACTAAACGTCAGTGTTTTTAAGGTGTCAAAGCAAATGACATAATGTCAGCATTCAGAAGCCTGACTGTTTGTAAAATCAGTTGTTTTTATCTTCGGCTGGGCACACCAGGGTATGTTTAATGATGGGGTATGAGCATTATGAATTGTGTGTTTAATCTGCTCCAGGCTCAAGAAACCCACAGCACAAAGTAATACCTCTTCATCATGGCTCTGCGGGTTTTTCTTGTTTTTGCCATTCAGAAGTTTGCTAGAAATTGAGTAGAAAATTTGCAGAAGAGCTCAGGGTTGTTTAGTCTTAAGGGGTGTGTGTGTATGTGTGTGTGTGTGTGTGTGTGTGTGTGTGTGTGCATGCACATGTGTGTAATGCAGTTGTTGAGTTTTTCTGGTTCATTTCATGGGGCAGAATTTCTCCAAATAATCACATTTGGAGAGCTTTCCTCTTGCTTCGAGTATGGTGTTGTAATTCTTAAAGAAGCATGAAAATGTCATGGCTACAAAGGAGCTATACAACTGCCTATTCTTTAAGGGTTTGCAGGCATCTCTGCGGCCAAGAGACAGTGGTCACCACTGTCCAAGGATTTATGAAGCTGTGACACATGGGGTGGTGAAGGCTGGCTTTCAAAGTGGCAAATCTGCATCTTTCACGGGCTTAGCATTCCAGCTTCAGAACTGGGCCTCACTTTGTTGGTGAGTAGCAGTTTGTGGACACCCTCTGAGGTAGCCCAGAATGAATCAGGCCCTTGTGTACTCCAGTCCTCTTGACCAGGCCAGAACCTGAGTTTCTGCCAGCTAATAGAATATGGCAAAGGTGGTAGATTCATTGCTCCCTTGATTAGGTCTTATTATATAAGAGTCTCTTATAGCCAACTTAAGGAGAGATTCTCTCCTGGGCTTGAAGATGTTGCACTGTCAGGGGTGGTGTGAGAGGGCCAGGAAAGACAGCCTCAGGATGTGAGCTTGGACTTGGTTGACAGCCAGCAAGAAAGCCAGGACACTGGCCATTCCTACAGCTACAGAAGACTCAATTCTGCCAACTCTGTGAGCTTGGAAGAGGACTCCAAGTTCCAGAAATGAATCTTGGCCAACACATTGATCACAGTCTAGTAATAACTTGAGCGTAGGACTGAGTTAAGTCCTGTTCAGACTCCTGACTCTTGGACAATGGAACATAGTAAATTTGTTTTCCTAAATTTCTGTATTTCTGGAATTTTTTTTTTTTTTTTTTTTTTTTTTGTGCCGGGGATCGAACTCAGGGCCTTGTGCTTGCAAGGCAAGCACTCTAATCACTGAGCTAAATCCCCAGCCCCATTTCTGGCAATTTGTCACCCAGCAATAGAAGATGAATATAATCAGATATGCTCTTAATATTACCTTCCCATTCCTTGCCTGTTCCTTTCATGTTTATGTTGGTTTGGTTTGGTTTGGTTTTTACCTATTTCCTTCTTCTCTGAATTCTACTTAATTGAGCTATCAATCAAGATACGCTCACTTCTGGCAGCCAAAGGAGAGCTACATAACCCAGATTAGGCCAGTCAGCTGTGTTCCCCCAGGAATCTGAATTTTGAGAAGAATGGCAGAGTCTGGATGTGTTTATTGCTACTTCATCCCAGCCGCAATGCCCCGGAACACCCTTGTTACCAGTTCTGGAAAACTTTTACTTCCTTTCTTTGCCAATTCCTAGTCCTCAAATTCCCTTTTCATTCTGAGAGCCTAACTAGAGTCCTCAAATAAATTATCCTTCTGCTTCAATTAACCAGTGTCTAGTTGTCTTGCTTGCAGTCAAAGGGTTCAGATTGGTATGTAGACTTTGGTCATGATCTCCTTGAACTTTGTCTCTCTGAATGTCTTCTTTCTAAAAGAACTTTCTTATTGCTGTATTGTTCTCCAAGCACCGCTGGTTTTAAGGAGCATTCTAATCATTGCAATGGTCGGATTTTGCAATCATTGCAATGGTCGGATTTTGCAATCATTGCAATGGTCGGATTTTGCAAGACTGGAAGTGATACTTGAGAATTTTCAGATTATCTTAATTTTAAGCAGGACCATATTTTTTACTTTAGAAAGGTTCAGTCACAAAATAGGTTTTGTGTGTGAAGATTAAAACACAGCTCTTTTTTCCTCCTGAAAAAGAAAGTACAGAATGGCTCTCAGCGGTAGGTTTTCTAATTTCTTAAAGGAAAAGGAAAGATCAGTAGAAAGTGTGATTTTTTTCTTGATCTTCAAAGTTCAAGGTGTAAAGATGTCTACTTCCTTCCCTTAAACAATCAAGACAAAGCTAAGCTCTTGAAGCAAATAAAAACTCTAAAATAGAATTAGAAATAAGAATTAAAAAGTGGAGAGAACTGTAATGCCACTTCTATGATTTTAATTTTTGACTCAGTTCTCAATATATAGATTCTCTCTCCTTCATGTAAAACAGCTATAAAAATTGTTGTGAAGTTTTCCTGTCTTGTATTTATTTTGGATAAATAAAAATTCACATTATATTCTCTACACAGTAGGATATAAAAGAAGTTAAAAGGAGGCTGTTAATATTTTTCTTGCAGCATCCATGACATTGTGTCAACTATGGGACTTTTTTCCTTAGCTTAATTTGTTGAATTGGAACTGAAGGATATTTGTTCACTGTAGTCCTAGAAATGACCACATTAACACTGTACTGACAAATCCTCTGCTAATGCTTTTATGAGCTCTCAAAAAATATGAACATTCAACACTCTGAGAATTGGGGAACAAATCTGAGACAATTTGTGTCAATGAAAGGGAATGGATCACAGTAAAGAAAAAGGCTATAAAGAAAACACAGAAAAGAAAACCAATCGCAATAGTAGATGTTATGAAACTTAAGTGCATTTAGCTTTGCTCTAGGGTCAGTTTTAGCTGTGTTATAAAGTTTATATTGTCGATTTTCCTATTACAAAAACAGTTGAGGTTTGGTTTTAGGATTGCTAGAAGAAATGAGCTGATGTTTTTATAATATTTCCTTTGAAATGTAAAACTGAACATGGTCCTTTACAAGATTTCCTTCTCTTTCACACAGGTTCTAGGGTAGATTAAAAAGAAATCAATCGTAGAGCTCAGTAAATGTCAAGATTTCATATGGGCAATCCTTGACTTTGCTGTCAGATCGTTTTTTTCTTTGAAAAATGAGTTTTCTCTCCTATTTCATTTTACCCATGGAGATTTGATTGAGTTCGGAGCACATGTTGTGTGTGGCATCCACCATGACCCCAGCCATCGCTTCCTACCATCACTAACTAGATGAGTTCTCATCTTCCAACGTGTTTGAAGGTTGTCAAGAGTTTCATAATTAATCATGTCAAGAAATAAAGTCACAATGAGATATTGCTACTTTTAACATGGTCAAGGTATTTGGCCTGATAGTGACTGAAGAAGTCCAGTGAAACATAATCCCCATTTTTCTTCAACTGTCTTTAGCAGTCTGTCCCCAGATATAGACAGAATCATTAAGGATTGGCATCTTGGGACTCACAGATTATATTCACATCATATATTATAACTGAAGTATCAAGGATCCAACGGGTACAGAAATAGATTGCTTTGAGCTCAGACACATTATATGCATCATTTCTTCAATCTTGAAACCATGAGTTGACTATTCCCAATAGTTTGTCATCATCTCGCCTCTGAATTGTCTGCACTAAATGAATATATCTAACTCCACATAAGCAAAACCAAGGTCTTTGTGCTCAGAGATCTGGAATTGTTATTTTTTAACTCTTCATTCCTATTTTGCCTCCAGAATCAGGACCTTTTGAATGAAACCTTAGCAAAGGCTCGCTCAGTGTGTTTTTCCAATAAGACTCTAATGTGGAATCTAAAGCCACTCTGAAGAGAATGTATTTTTGTGTTTTTGTGGCCATTTCATTGAAGGTGTTCTTAGCAAGCCCCTGCATCTCTCAGGAATTGATAGGTGCTATTTCATATTTTATTAAAACTAAAGATATGCTAGTATAAGTCCTAGATGCCTTTCTAGAATCACCATCCAAAAACTGTTACTTTAAATCTGATTTCTTATTCCAAGATCCACATTTTAAGTGAGTGTATGACTTGGACTATTACCGACTGGACTCTTGGCAACATGGAATCTTGACCATATGCAGCATCCCTAAGCCAGTGAGACTTCTCCTGGAAGCATGTGTTTTCAGTGCCAAAGAAAATCAATTCTGAGGAAGACCTCAAGCGTCTCCTCTTCCCTTGTAGAGTAATGCTACAACCCACAGGCATTTCAGTTCATCGCACAGAGGGTACGAAGTGTCGAGCAGGTCAGTAAAATTTGGAACACAGTAATGCTTCCTGAGGGACTACGTTGATTTTTTCTTCAAGATTGTTGACAAAATTTACTTTTCTAAAAGTTAATTTTTTCATGCATTTATACTTACTATAATACTTTCTTGAAAAAACAGGCATTTCCAGAGAGAATTTGGCCTCGGTTTGTATCAGACAGGAGAACATCATTATTTATTCAGATGATTTTTTTAGAGGAAATTGTCCTAACATGAGAGAACATCCACATATCCATTCTGGACACAGAAAAATGTAAAACAGATTTGGTGTGAAGTGTGTGTGTGTGTGTGTGTGTGTGTGTATAAAACTCTACCCTATGTGAAAGGCTGCCAGTATTTAAAATCCTTAGAAACTACAGAAATTAATATCTTCTGTTGCTTATGGGACGTCTTGAGACCTACGAGTATCTCACCCCTTTGTGCCATTTGGAAACCATCAGTGGCCCAAGGGATTAAAACATCAAGAAGAGCGGTCTCTTGCCAGCCTGTTTTGCAAGTTTGGCTTGGATAGTTTCACTGTTCTTCACTCTCCCTCTTTCGTCCCTTATCTTTTCTAGGGCTAAAGGTTTTGGCAACCCCTGCTGCTTTGTGCTTATCTTTTTCTTCCTATTTTCAGAAACCCTCCTTCCCTCACCAGTAAGATGGTTTACTTAGTGTGTACATCTACACCCAGCTGACTCTGCTGCTCTACAGACATGCAAACAGTGCTGTGATGTGTAGACACAGCAGCATCCATAGACACAAGACTGAGGATGACACAGTATCCTGAGGGACGAGACTGTAGAGATTTGATCTTATGCCAACACGACTTTTCTAACCATGGTTAGAAAGCACACTGTAGACAAAATAAAAGCAAAAGAGATTAAAGATTAAAGCTTCCAGCCCATGGCCCATTGGGAAGCATCTTGGAGCCCGCTCTCCCCATTATGAGCGAGGGCTGATGAGAGTAGTTCTTCAGAGAAGGAATAAAAACCCAGGAAAGCATGCGTCACAAAAGGTAACACAGAGACACAGAGCACTAAGTTAATACGTAAGAAACGAAAGTATCTAAGTACCTGCATGCAAAGCTTCTGTTAATATATGGAAACGAACGGAAATTACCAGTGACCTTGAGGCTTCTCATAGGTTGACAGTATGGCTTATGGTGCCACAGAGGGTGACCATGGCTGCTACAGATTTTGATGATCACTTGGATTACATCATTACTTTAATCTCAATGTGAATTTCATCTATTTAGCAGTCTGATCAGTTGCTCTTTTGCCAACAGTTTTGCTTGCACGTATAATAAGTAAACAAACATATTTATTACTCTTGGGATCGGTAAGTGCTAATAAAGTTGCTGCTGCTTGCATTTTAGATTTGTGCTGATGACACACACACATCCTAAATTAATTACAAACGGTTTGGTTGTCTCCGAGCTTGGCAAGAAAAGTAGAGACATTAGTATTATTACAGTTGTCACCAATCAGGTTCAAAGGATGGTACACACTATCTTTGTCATTAACGTCTTCTGTTTTACATTGAATTTCTAAGGGAAGCATGTGTGTATGTGTGCTTGTGTGTGCCTATGTGTATACGTGCTTATACGCAAACCATTTTGTTCATGGGAATTTTGATGTCACTTTTTGATGAAATTAATTTGAAGCTTATTTCAGGCTACAGTGAGATGCCCCAACCAACTACTGAACACAAAATCTACTCCCTGCTTTGTATCATATGTTATATACTATTTTATTTGAAATAAGCACTCTGCCTACAGCCACTTGAATTATTTTATCTAATGCACAATGTTTTTTAAGCTCTGTGTTGCAAGTACTCTCGTATTCAAACGGTTCCCTGATCGGACTGATATGTGGCTCTATACACTTTTAAAATACAACTTGAAACATATTCAACCCATTCTTGGACTTCTACTCCCTTCCCATTACTGTTTGGTCATTCTGTGCTTCCCTTCTGCCCTTTGCTGATCATCTAGAAAAAAAAAAAAAATGTGTTCACTGACACCATCCTTGCTTAATCTCTTACTTTTTTTTTAAATTTTTTTTTTATTATTTTTACCAAGAACATGTATTGGTAAATTGTATACATAATGATCATAATCAACATGGTTATTTTGTACCTGTACATGATACATCTTGGTTCCCCCCCTCTTCCCCTCCCCTCCCTTCCATTCACCCACCCCTCCCTATTTGCAACAAGTGTAGCTACACTTTACCATTTTTTCCCCTTTCATCTTACTTTTCTTTTGAAGAAGGTCTCTTACCTTTTTAAACATCTAGCTTCTTCCTAAAATAGTAGAAGCCTGTTGGCTACTTCAGGGCTTACTGCACTGAACTTTCTTCAGACTGTGTGTTCTTTAATACTTGTACCACATGTCAGTGTGGTCTCTTCTACCTCACTTACTGTCAGCCAGAGTGAACGTTCACACCATACCTGCACCAGACGAGCTGTCTCAAAGCCAGGTCAGCTGATGATGATTCTTCTGTTTGTTGTTGTTGTTGTTGTTTCGGTCTTCTCTTTGACCTTTTCTTTGATTGTCTCTGCTTTTGCTTCCACAGGCGTTCCTCCTCCTTCTTTTTCTCTTCTTTCCCTTTCCTTTTCATCTGTTGCAAATATTCTATAAAGAAAATTAAAAAGATATTGTTTAAAACTCAAACCAGTTATATCTGTTTCTATCTTTGAATAGGGCACAATGTGTGGAGTAGGGGTAGGTTGTGCCTATTTACTTTTTAAGAAAATAGCTCGATGAGCTATTCGAGTTGAATAGTTACAGCCTCCTGGTGTCTATTATACATCTAACTCAAGTTTTCTTAAGCTTTGGTGTCTATTATCTTTGCTAATGCTCACCATAGCCCATCTGTTGTTTTTTTTTTTTAATCCGTATCTTGCACATAAAAATACTTTATGTGTTCATCACATTGAGAAAGACTTCTAGGTCATTTTGAAAGCCAGGCTGAACTGAAAGTGTTTAGTGTTGCTTGACACAAAGAAGGAATGAGGATTCAAAATAATGACATTTTCCTAACTAGGATGATGACTTCAAACAAGAACTATTTGATAATTAGGTGAAACTGTTGCTGTATCATGTCGAATGCTGTCGTTTTCTTTTCCTTACAGTGAGGACAAAATTAATATGCAAGAGAAAAAACTTAAACACACCCAATTTCTGATACAGGTTCTTTATGCTATACATTTAGATGCACTGTTGTTTATATTTTAAATTTCTCATTTTAATGTGTTTTTATTAACACATAGACACAATAGCTTAAAATTTAGTCATTTCATCATCCTAAAACAAACAAAAGGGCAGAAGGAAAGTTAAGTCTCATTTTAAGATAGTTGTCCCATTTTCCCTCAATGTAATAAGCTTCTTTGTAGGCCTGGCATTAAAATGCTCCAAAACGGTTATTGGTTCACGGACATTAGCTTCTGTAATACAATTTTCTCTATCATCTGGATGTATCGCTATTTGTTAGAAGGCATATTCCTCCATTATTGGTGCCCTCACTCACAGTGAGGGATGAGCCTGCGTGGACTCGGGAATACAGCCAGTTGTTTCCTCTGCTGCATTACACGGGAAGTGATTCAGGAACATGCCCACTGTGGCAAATTTACCAAGCAGAATGTGTGTTGCCTTGACATTTTGGACTCTGTATTGGCAGGAAAAGTCAACAGAAGGTACTTGTACACTTGCTTAAGGATTTTTGATTAAATAGTATTGTAGGATAGAAATAAATGTTTCATTTTATTTTTTACTTAAGGTACAATCATTTCAGTCATCTGAAGCTAATGGTGCCAGTTGTGTTTATTCTTTCGTTCAGATTCCTGTCCTTAATTTTGTTATGTAGAGCTTTGGATGCAATGCATTCTCCCCGGGTGTTGCATTACTCTTCTGGCAGAGAGACAGCACCTTTCGCCCATACCTCAGACTGAATCAGATCGAGTAATGGGCACCCCTTGTTTCATGAGTTTTCTGCTCTTGGTCTCTGGACTGCGAAGCCACACTTGGAGCCATATTCATTGAGGGTGAGAGTCAGCCTTTGCAGCATAGATCTAACTGAACTATGACCTACCTCGAGCTTTCTAACAAGTGTGGGTAGGGAATATCTTCTCTATGTTGACTTCAGTTTTCCAGATAACTTAAGGCCATATTGCTTCAGAGAGTAGGCACAAGTCACATATGGTTCTGTAAATTTAAATTTAATGGAAATAAAATTTAAAATTTAGATTTAAAATTTAGTTTTTCAATAATGATAACTATTATTTCAGTGCTCAGTAATCACTTTTGATCTGGGTTAGGTCAGTGAGGCCCAAGATATTTCCTGTAGCTGCTACTTGAAGAAATTCCCAAAGCTAAAGCTCTTGGCAGCTCATGGCTTTCATCTCAGGGCCGTGGGGAAAGCCAGCCTTGGGAAGGAGCCTACACTAAGGACTGCAGAGAGGCAGAGGGAAGAGGGCTTCTCTTTGTAACATCGTAGAGATGCTGTGTTAACAATTGCCCAAAGCCGGCCCTGATTGTGGTTTTGTGCTAATTCCATGACCACTAGCCACCTGTGGGTACTGAGTAATTAAAATTTGACTAGTCCAAATTGAGATGAGCTTTAGGAATGCAATGCACACTGGATTTTGAAGAGTTAGAGTTAAAATAGGAAGGTGAAATATCTCATTAAAAATTTTTGCATCAATTAAATGTTTAAAAGTTAGTAGTTTGATATACTGTATCAGGTTAAGTAAGGTATGCTAAATTCATTTCACCTCTTGTATTTAATTTTTTAATGTGACTAGTAGAAAATTGAAATCACATGTGGCTTGCATTGTATTTCTATGAGGGTGACACTCATGATAAGTAAATTATTTAACCAATGAATTTATTTTATGTTGAAGTCAATTTGAATCACATTTTCTTCTACTTACAACATAAGGATTTCTAAACAATGTGTGTCATAACATTTCTTCATAAACCTTAATTGTACTGATTCGTGCTTAAAACTGCGATACACATACAACATTTACAAGTGCATGCATATGTGTGCATATGGTGACACCACCAGGGCCATAAAAAAGTGCTTATTCTTCCTAAGTATGATCTGAGATGTTAACTCACTATGAGAATTTCATTTTTCTGAGTCTCGATTTTAAAATCTGAAACATGGAATTCACGGTTAAAAAAAAAAGAAAAGATTTGTAAGTTAGATATTTCCATCATTATTGGCTCTAGTGATTACTTTCTGTGTTTGGTTTTATGTATACACAAATTGACATTTTCTCATTTTAGATCCATGCCATTTTTCTAATACTTTCCCCCTCTTTTTCTTCCTGTCATTTATTAAGATAGCCACTTACTGACTTAGTAGGATTACATGTCAGTGTAGTAGAGCATGAAAAAGAAAATTATCTAGTCGAAAGAAATGGATACATTTTAAAATGTAGGAGTACAATGTTTTATACTGTAGGAAAGAAGGTCATTAACAGGCATGTCATTAAAAAGGTTTTATTTGAATTTTTATGTCTACATATTAAATTTTCTATTTTTTTTTAAAGGAAGGCAAATATAAAAGTATAAGCTGTGAGGTAGGAATAGAAGTCTTTGGGTTTTCAATTTATTAGGAGGAAGACTCTACTTTCTGTGAAATGCATGTAGATTGAAAGAAACTGTGTATTGCTATTAGAAATAACATATGCTGTGTACCTTATCAACCTACTTCTGAGTATAGGAAAACATTAATAACACAATGAATACATTTCTATAATAACTATAGTTTTATATAATTATTCTTGAACTTTTAGGCTATCACTATTATCTTTTTCCACAAAAGCAATAATTTTAGGATAAATTCATAGTCTAATGCACATTTTAGTTTTTATAGTTTTTCCATTTCTTTAAGATATCACTCATTATTGAAACTGTGGTCTTCCCCAAAACCTGTTCTGTGCTTTTCACTCACTGGCTTAGATAGTTCGTCCTCTTTGTTGCAGAAGGGAGTGTGCTATGTCTGTTTTGATTTCTGGTTTGCAGAGTAATGAATGACTATCGAATCTTGAAATGTCAATAGTAATGTCAATATCATTTGAAAAACACATGTCCCTTATAATTTGGTATCCTTCCTAACTTTCAGGTAGAATTATGATAAACTAATCATTAATTAAGGTATCTTTAGAGTTAGTCAGCAGATAAGTAGGCAAGTCTATAGGTGAAAAGGAAATTATTTGGTTAAATCATGTGGTTTTCAACCAATTGCTATTATAGGCTTTTGTGAAATAGTTTTAATCTTGATTATAGAAAGATTTTAATTAGATAGTTGTATTTAACTATTGAATTTAATTCCTTTATATTAAACTCTCATTGTCTGCATTGTACTGTAGATGATTTTTAGAAAACCTCATCTTCCTTTGGAACCAATATCAATGAATATGTTAAAGAAGTTAGTTGTTAAACATTGTCTTTAAATTCCCACAAACCAGCACATATTCCAAAATTGTCCCAGACAAGCAGAAAAGCTGTAGCATACTAATTTAGCACTAGACAGTATGACTCACTCCTCAAAGAATGGGTAAAGATGAAGACTTTATAGAATTAATTTGGACAATATGGGGAATCTATCCATTTATACATTCGTTTATCCATTAAGAAAATCAACATTTATCGAGCATTTATCAGAAGTGATCCTATGTCACAATAAGAAAATCTGAGAACATTCCTTCCAACAGAATGGAGGAGGTGTATATCAGTAATGTCATACTTTATGTACTTGATACCCTAAATTGATAATTTTAATACTTTACCTCTATAAGACAAAATAATTTTTATAATAATTATTAATAATTATGTTGTTTTTTATCAAGACCAATTTATGTATGTAAAAGTCACCACTTTAAAGTACATAGCTCTGCAGTGTATTCAAATGGATATGTGAGCGCCATCAAAGTGCACAACTGAAGTGCTTCTATCAGCTCCCAAAGTAAAACCATACTCCTTAAGAGCCATTCTTCTTCCCCTTTTCCCCCATCCCCTGCAATCGACTTTCTACCTCTATTTCTTTATAGTGAGTATCTCATATAAATGCAGTCATATAATGTGTAATCTTTTGTAACTATTTTCTTTTACCTTACTTAGCATTATGTTTTCAACATTCATCCACGTCATATCATGTGTTAATATTTCATTGCTTTTTCACGGCTGAATAGTCTCCGCCATGTTGATAAACTACATTTTGTTTATCCATTTATCAGCTGATGGTTGTTTGAGGGTTTTTTTTTTTTTTTTTTTGGCTGTTATGAAGAGTTCTGCTGTGAACATTTGTGTATAAATTTTGCAAGACCACGTTTCCAGTCCTCTTGGACACATACCCATGAGTGGAGTGTTGGGTCACACAGTAACTCTGTGCTGAGCTATTTCATGGAGTACAGAACTGTTTCCCGTGGAAGCATCACCATGCCCCAGTTGTGTGAGAGTTTGCTTTGTCCATATCCAGAACAACGTTGTGCTTTCTCTTTCTTTTTTATTATAGCCACCCTCGAAATTTGAAGCATTTAATCTTTAGAAACTGAACAACTTCTTAGAAAAGACCAAATTTAAAATTCAGTGAAGTATTTTATATATGGACCAAAATGTGCCTCTTACCTAAATTATTCAGTTTTTCAGCTTTCATTAATTCACCCTGTTAAATTACAACAAGTACAACTCTAAGAATTTATATAGGATGAGATTGTTGAAGTAATTTAAGTTCTATTTGTCTTCGCAACCACGTTATTTTCTCTATTAATAATCTTCTGTTTAAATGTAGAAATACATAGTACCACAGAGACAAAACGTGTTCCTGAAACAAGCCTGAATTATTACAAAGAATAATGAACTTACAGAACAAATACTCAAAGCTGAATCCTCATATGTCTTGGACCAACCATACAAACAGGATTTTTATGAACTGGTTTACAAAAATTAAGGACTTGTTTTAAAACTTCTGAGTTGAAACTTAAGAATTGCCACAGTTCTTTAGAACATAAATCAACAAACGATCTTGAAGAACAGGAATTTCTATTTAGAGTTATTTAGAATTTGTGTTACTTAGAATAGAGTATATGCTGATAATAAAAGGCAGACCAAACTTTAATTTTATTTCTGTTTGTAAATTTTCTATGTATATTAAATTCCCCTATTATTAACTGTGTAGAGCAGATCACTCCCATTGCTCTTGGCTTACTGCTGTTTCCAGTTGGAATACTTAATATTTTAATGAGAAATCTCTTTTCTGATTTGGTTTCCAATCAGGAAGTGATTCTTCCATCAAAGATCTTAACCCATCCTCTCACCAGAGTGCACGTGAAGGGATGATCAGTGCAGAAGAAATAGGCTCAAGAGACAAGGCTGGCTTAGATACGTAACCTCAGAGTCAACCTCAAATGCATGACCTTATTGCCCTGTCCTGGGGAAATAACAGAAACATTTTTGCAAAACATATTCGAGGAAGCAAACTCTATTTGTTATCTATTACTACATACAAAAATTGTCCTCAAATTTGGTTGCTTAAAATAACAAAAAACATTTATTATGTCACATGGTTTTTGGCATTAGGCACATCCACGCTGAGTGATCCTGGCTCAGAACCTGTCTCAGGAGATTTCAGTCAATGTACTGACTGGCCCACAGCAGCAGGCATCTGAGTTTTTGCTTGGTGCTGGAGCATCTGCTTCCAGAGTACACGGTTGGTAGCTGGAGGCTTCAGTGTCTCCCTCATGGGTGTCTCCATGAGGCTGCTCACACGGTAGCTGGCTTCTTCCTTCTACCTTTTCTTTGCTGTATCATTGAAAACTACTTGATCAGAGATTATGAAATGAAATCACCTCTATCACAAATACCTTATACTCATTTTATACTTTGTTCTTATCATAGAGAGTTGTGAATTTGGAAGACTAGAGAACACATGACCTTATTTTTAAAGGTAATTTTTAAATTAGTTTGTTTCCCACTATTGTGTTTTAACATTTTAAAAGAAAGATGTAGGCATTAGAATAAAAACTATGTATTTGTGGGGTGTGAATTTAGCTCAGTGGTAGAGCGCTTGCCTAGCAAGCACAAAACCTTGAGTTATAATATATTTATAATAATTTGAAATGCAATTACTTTGTTTTGTTTTGATTTTAAGATTTCTTTTAGTTCCTAAGACATTTCTTTTTAATTTGAAATCCTTGTAAGTCCATTGCAATATTATAGTTAATGATAAAATCTGGAATCTGCTGAAGAGAATTTTTTTTCCTCCTTTTTTCTCCCCACTCCCAATGGTCAAATTTATATGGAATAGTTCATATTACACAGTAGAAAGATTCCTAAAACAATAGAAAGAGTCATGAAAATTGTATTCTGGTTTTCTATTTCTGTTTTAATTCAATAAAAAAAAATCAATCCCTATTTTAAATGTACTGAAGAACAGACTATCTAAATGAGTAAACAGGTAATTTTCTGGTATGACTATCATTTGACAACAAATTTAGATTTTATATGTCATTCCAAATTTTTTTTATTTAGAATGAATCCCCAGAGCAGTCAAAGTGTTAGTCCTTGCTCCTCTCTTTCACTGGTTACTATGGTTTCTGTGTTGTAACCTTAATTTAGGGAAAATAGGAGTTCGATGTCCCAAAGCCAGAAGGAACCTGGTCTGTAGTCTTTCGTGCCTCTGTTTGTTGGTTGCCTTTGTCTGTTTCCTCATGTGCCCAGGATAGTGTGTGTCACCCAGGTCGAAAGAGTTCCCAGAGAGCACTGATTCTGTTGTGTGCATAGAGGCAGATGGCCCTGGAGGGGCAGAGGACAGATCCACGGCCACTCTGCTCTCTTCCCTACGCTTCTTAGTCTTCCACCTGCAGTTTTAGTATCATTCCAATTTTCCTATAAAAATTAAAAAACTTTTTATTAAAATAAGTTATGTAGTATCCATACTGTATATTGAAATAACACTTCTAAAAATCAGCATAAGAATGTCATTTTTTGTTGTTTTATTTTGTTTTCTTTGTTTTGAAGAATATAATTTGTAAGTTAAGAATTGTGACTAAGAATTTCTGGTTTAAAATGGCAAAATGAAGCCGAATCTCAAAATGTTCCTCTCCCTAAACCAAATGATGCAGACTATAAAATTTTAAAAATCAACACTGTACCCATCTATTCCTTCATCCATTCATCCATCCGCCCCAGGGAGCGGGGTGGGGGACTGCGTTCAATCACGAATGAGAAGAAAGTACAGCAAAGGAAGCAGACTGAGTCTAGAGAGTGTGTAGCTGGCTTTAGCAATCTGCCACTTGGTTCTACCTGCTCGCCACAAAACCGACTGAGGAAAATGTAAATGAAACGCTCTCCTGAAAGTACCTTGCTCCCGCTCCAACTGCAGAGAAGCTCATACAGCAGCGCTGAGAGAAGAACGCGGAGGTTTCCAGGAGGGCAGCAGCGTTCTCCTTCGCACCAGAGCCTGATAAAGTCTGGAGTTCTCCACCTTGCCGTCCCCGTTGGCCCCGTTGGCCTGAAAGGAGAGGATAAAAGCCTGAATGATCAAAAACACTCCGAGCTAATTGTCTTCAGCGTAAATAAGGTTTCAGCTATCAGGAAGCAAAGCAGAAAATAAAGACAACAGAGAACTGGGTTGAGTCGGGAAGTCCTCATTGAGTAGCCCTCATCTGAAACACTTGAGACCAGAAGTGTTCCTGATGTTGGGTTTTTGTTTTGTTTTGTTTTGTTTTGTTATTTGGGAATATCTTCACACATATAATGAGATATCTTGGACATGGGACCCAAGTCTAAACATGAAATTTGTTAATGTTTCATACACAGCTTGTATATGTAGCTGGAAGATGATTTTATACAATACTTTCCTGTGCTTACATCTTGATGGCGGCACTTTACTGAGATCAGAGGTAGAATTTTTCAGCTATGGCATCATGTCAGTGCCCATAAAGTTTTGGGTTTTAGAGTATTTTGAATTTGGGATTTTGGGATGAGAGATTCGCAACTTGTACTGCCGTCTCTGGGGGATGTCAACTTCAGTTTATCTATTGCCTTAATGCCTCATCTGCATTTTAACTGAGGGTGGCAGTAATGTGGCTGTTGAAAACTGAGAAGCCACTTGGACAAAAGTAAACCTGCTGAGGGACTCCTGCTGGAGGAAGTTCAAGTCCCCTTCCCCTCAAAAAAGGAAACTGTTTGAAGCCCCAGGCACTGAATTGATTCCCAGGAAAGTGGAGTAAGCCTTGACCTAAGATAATTAACAAAACTAGAGAGGAGATGGCAAAGCCACAAGCACTAACCAGGAACCCACGACAACCCCATGATATTGTCCCTCGCCATCAGGCCTTGGCAATAAGCAAATGGCAGTGTCTGGGGGAAGCTGATTCTCTGCTACGGTGAGAAAGGAACCAAAGAGGATTGATTCTTACTATAACCATGCAAACAAGAGTTCTAGACTAACGTGTTCAAACTTACCATGGTGAGAGGGAGGACAAAATGTGACATAACACTGGGAAACTGCAGTAAATGTGGGATTGGCACTGCTATCATTGAAGGGTAGAGGGAAATTTAAAAATTATGAGACTGAGAATTATAGAAAGTAATTATTATAGATTTGGGCAAGATATAAAAATGTTCTTTTAATGTTGAGAGCTAGAAGATTGACAATGGAAGTATAAATTCCTCCATTTTCTTATTTGAAATTAAACTAGAAGTCTGTGTAGAATAGAATAGCCACGAACAAGTTTTAAAACCTTAATGCCACTAGAGAGAAAAAAAGAAATATATGTGTCATATAGGAAAAATAAAAATGCATGTGCTGGATATATATATATATATATATATATATAGAGAGAGAGAGAGAGAGAGAGAGAGAGAGAGAGGAGGTTTGGAGTTACTTATAAGACATTTAATTGTGGATACTCTGTGACCCTGATGTTATCACTAACAAGAACTTCTCCTGTGTACATATTTGCTGAAGAAGTTCACTGACATGTTTGCACAATGATGTTTACTGTAGCATTATTTACATGCCCCCCAAGACAAATAAAAACAATTGAAGTCTTGATCAGTATAGGACTACAGCAGACCCCTGAAATTCACATGGGGTATGTTCCTTGATCACTCTGAACTGTGAAAAACCACAGATTTCAGATATGGTCAGAAAATGCCTATAAATGCCTATTTTTATAATTTAAACCCCGAATATGCTATGTCTCCCACAGTCACATAATTTAATAAAATACTGTATTAATAAAGCCTTACAAAGTGCAGGGCATTTTGATAGCATCTTAGGGATCTCGGGGCTTTAAGAAGAACAAAACCAAGAACAGGCAAGATAGCTAGACATGGTACAGCAAGCTATTAGGATGCGGGATGCTGGTACATGTGCCGGACGGAGATGGGTTACAGGGCAGCAGCCAATCAGCTGCAAGCAGAACTGAATAATGCTCTTGCATTGGCTACCCCCAAACCTCCTGCCAAAAAAGTCAGTTGTAGAGGATATTTGTGGTTTCTGTGAAATTGCAGGGTTTTCGATAACAATTATTAGTTAAGTTCTAAGGAAAAACCCAGGAATGGCTGAGGCCGTGAACTCTGAACCAAGACTTTGAGGGTGTATACTGTATTTAAACAACATATAATAAACAACTTTGAAAACCCTTTAGAATAACTGTTTTACTTGAAAGGAAAATATCTCTAATACACAGAATTGTAATTTTACAATAAAGTACAGAAATGTGAACTATGTAAATATGTGTGTATTTATATACATTTGTTACTATTACATTAATAACCCCTCCCACTGAAGGAAATACAAAAGTTAGTAGTGGTTGCTTGGAGAAAAAGGGAGTTGTTTAAGTGAGGGAGATTTCTGGTCTCCATTTTTTCTTTTCTGGATTGTCTAAATTATCTAATCATTACATGTATGAGGTGTAATTCTTTTTGTTAGTTTTTCTGTAGTTATTCTCTAAGCATTAGTTTTAGTTTTGTTCAATATGTTTATCAAATACCAAAACTATTCAGTGTTGACAGTTTCAATCAGTGAGTAAAATAATTGTTAGGATTGACTAAAGTCTATGTCTATGTATTCCAGTGTGAGCTGAAAATTTAGGAACTCTATCAGTTTTAGTATTTCTGTAGTGAATTGTTGAATATGCATATTCACTATTAATATACGTAAAACTACCGAGTTCAGGCTGATTCTTTTTAAGTGTCTATTCCACTCCCACAAGAATTGAAGTAGTTTCAATATATTTTGTTTTATAAATATTTAACTTATGTTTGCTGAGGTTGAAAAAGGCAATATTCCACAAGGGTCCATTTTCCAAATGTAAGGCATGAATGATTTTTTCATAGTTACAGTATTTATGAAATATTGAAAATTTATGCATGTGAAATGTCTCATAATGGACTATTATAGACTTAAGCTATTCTTTTTTAGGTCTCCAGTGTAAAATTCAAAGAGTAGAAGCCATATCAAATGAATATGCCGTGCTTCTTGTGCTGTAGACTGCTTAATCTTTACAGAAGTGTTATTTGCTCAGCCAGATTGCTCTAAAGGATTTTTTTTAAAAAGAATAGTTTAATTTCCCCTCAAATAACTCAACCTTCAAAATGAATCCTTCCACATTGTTACTTTTGCTCTTGTACTTCATACTGAGGATTGCTATATGCCAGGTTTTAATGTGTTTACTTTATGTAGAAAGTGTTATTAAGGTAGTAGCTGAATTACCTGGCATAATTTGCATAAAATCGTATTTCAGTGATAAAATTAATGCCTTGGGAGTTATGATTGAATTGGAATGAGTCATTCATTTCTTAACAGAAAAGAGCTTTATTTCCAGTTTTTACCACCCTTGAACTTCAATCACCTGGATTATTTTCATTTGCTTGTTTATTTGCATTTACTTGCGTGCTAATAATTGTTCACAGGTTTGAGCTGGGGGAGTGTTTTAGGTGTGTCTTTCCCTTTAGTCTAATCCCAGAAGGAGTTGGCACATGTCAGAGTTTGTTCTTCAAAAGCTCCCCCAGAGCTTGACAATGTTCTAGTGATTCCATTAGCAGCTATGAGATGGAGGCTTAATGTCTTTGCCATTTTGGGATCTGACAGGCTGAAACTTAGCATTCTTTTTGGCCCCTCTGAATTTCATCTGCTCATCCATGCTTATAAAACTGAAATAAAAAGTCAGTCCTTGCTCTTGCTCTTGCAGAAACAATTGTAGATTTTATGAGGAAAACAATGAACATGTCATCCTGGATTTGGCATCAGGGAAGAGCAGGCAGTATATAAATTGTCTTTTGGGTACCAACTGTTCTGCACCAGAATTGTTTATATTAGTCAAATCCTCTGGTTGTAAGTTATGTAAATTGTGTTTTTTCCCTAGACTGTGTTTTACGGTAAAGACGGGAGTTGAGGAATGTATATTAAATCTGAAATGGTCTCACGCTTAAATACAGCAATGTGGTAGACAGTTAATCTTCAAAACAGTGAACATACGTAACTGCTTTATTGCCATCAACATATGTCTCTCTATAATTATCCTAGCTTGTACCTTGGGATGAGCAAAGATGCAAAAGCTGTTTCAGTTCAGGAAATCTTATGTTTATTTTAGGGTTTAAAACAGAAGATATTAGGGAAAAAAGTCACATGGATTTGCAGAATATCAGTAACTGTGAAATTAATGGTGTTCAAGACCTGGGAGTTCAGACGTTCAGTAAATTTGCCTAAACGGCTGTGTCAATACACCTTGGCATGACTGAGACTGTTAAAGGAAATTCCTAAGACGGCTTGTAGTGTGACAGGGCATAGCATGTAGTTGTTCCCAATGGTCTAGTGGTGACATGTGCAAGTGGCATCTAGTGACTGGATTTCAGCTGACCTTTTAGTGGCCAGGGATTGACTGCTGAGATATTGTGAAGCTTTTTTTTTTTTCCAAATAAAACAGGGGCAACTTGCATGCTAAAAAGGAAAGATAGCTCCTTGAGTAGTATTTCTGTTGAAATTGCAAGCTCTGTCATTTACCTTTTCCCTCTTTAGAAGATAAGAGGAATAATCTTTTAGCAAAATACAGGTTGGAAAGGACATGGTCCACAAACTCAGGTGTGCAAGAAATAGATCTTTAACTGTCTCTCTACTTTACCGTGGACCTCGATAGTATCATAGCAAGATCATAATTCAGGTTTGCCCAGAACCGTCCAGGGTTATTACTACTCTCCAGGCCCTTTCCCTTCCCACTCCACAGTGGCCATGCCATGCTGCCTAAACCCCACGTTCCAACTTTTCTCTGAGTCTGTTAAGGTAGAACAACCTTAATGCATCAATAAGAAGGGCATCGGGATCAAAGATGCACAGAGGAAAAACATATCTGTCAATACTTTAAAATATTATTCCCTTTAAAGTATCCAAAGATTTCCTTTGCCCATTTCTAGCTCTCCAAGGGTACGTATAAAGTCATAACACATATAACAGCAGTGGAAATCATTGGCCGGGGGAGCAGCAAGCATATTTCTTGGATAATGTAGTATTTTATTTGGGAGGACTTGATATACTTTGGGGAGGCTCATTAATTTTACGAGATTATTAGTTTACTTATTAGTCAATAAATTTAACTCCTCTACATTAATACCTGCAATAAAATACTTTCTGTGGCCATGATGTTCTCTGCTCTGAAGTTAGGCTGGGTTGGAAACAGCTGACGGGAATGTGGTCTGAAGAGGAAATAGTCGAGGGTCAGGGAGGTGAGACTAATTGCCAGACAGCAGGAAACTTCTATGTGGAAGAGTCAGAGGCTTTTCTTAGGGGGCTTGATTTGGGCCTTTATAATACATCACACTCACATGCTTCAGCTGTCCTTACTCATCATAAGTCAGTTGTGAAAGCTCATTTTACAATAATTGCCTATTTGGATCATATTTTGTAAACTAGGTTTTAATTACAATACTCACCATATTGACCAAATTTACATCCGTGTAAATCACTAAGTTCATAGCCATCTACGTCTGTTTGAGTGCATGCATACCTAGACAGGCATGCGCCACGTGACTGTCCAGACATTCTGGTGGTGACGGACCATGTATTTGACAGTGGTCCCACAAGAATTCTAATCACCTAGTATGTTTATCACACTTTCTCTGTGTTTAAATATGTTTAGATGCTTAAATACCATTCTGTTCCAATCACCTACAATACTCGGTGCACTAAAATGCTGTTCAGGTTTGCAGCCTAGGAGCAATAGGCTGTACCATATAACCTAGGCGTGTAGTAGGTAATAACACTTACATGTGTGTAAGTGCACTTTGACCTTCACAAAACAATGAAATTGTCTGGCGATGAATTTCTCAGAACATAACTCTTCCATCAAGTGATGCCTGACTGTGCATACCTGCATATTTAAGTGTATGTGTGTAATGTATGTATGTAATTTTATACCTGCACATGTAGAATTAGAATGATATCAGCTAATGGCTTTGAAATCCAGTGATCCAGCTTCATGACTGCCCGTCCCTGCACAGACCTTGCCTCCTCTCCTGCTGCAGCTCGGGGCTGGTGGGGATGGCAGCACCGTTCCGATTTCAGGGAATCCCGAGATGTTTACCTGCTCTTTCTCTTCACACGTGTTGACTCATACCTTGCTAACGCCTGCCAGGAAGTTCGGATATCAGCATTGTGTTTTCTCTTTTCCTACTTCTTCAGAATAAATCTACTTCTTGATATATGTTCACTTTTTCCCCACTGTTCTCAGAGTGATTTTCTGAAATCACAGGCCTAATGGTTTCACTTCCGTTTCTCAGACACGATTGCTACAGCCTCACTGTGTGAAAAATGAAGGCCCCATCGTGTGGTGTCCAAGGGCTCCTCTGCGTGACCCTTTCCTGCACCATCTCTTCAAGGCAAGTCAGGCTTCACCTATGATTCCTCCACTTGTGCCTCCTGAGGCTCTTCTTGCATCCTGTTCTCTTCCAGTTTCACCTGAGATGGGTCTTTCCAAAGCCCTAGCTGAGCGTCATAGTCAATTCCGTGAGCACACTGGATTTTATTATCCGAGTGTGTCTCTCTCAGTGGCCTGTCTGGAGGCGTGACTAGCTGTGTGGACTTGGAGTATGTGCTAAAAATATCACTCCTAGAAAGCAGAAAAAAATGTCTTTTTATTCTTCATGTCTCTCATCACACCCAACGTAATATCTTGTAAGTAGTAAAACTAAATCAATGCAGATTAAAATCAAGACAAAAATTAGTGCCAAGCTAAAAGAATTACTAAAACATTAAAAAGAGTGATTTTGAGGATAACAAAAGCCTGGCTACCAGAATTTCTGAGTCTAAAAATTCCCAGTCAATTGTTCTGTCTCTGTCTTACCTCAAGAAACAAGTATGTTCATATACATGCATTAAATTTTTTGAAATGTAAGTTTAAGTATGATTTTTGTAGGCTTTTATTAAGCCGTATTATGCTTTCTAAGTCTACACAATAATTGGAAACAATACACTCACTGATCATGTCATCTCAGGCAGTATTCAGCTAATGGTACAGTTTCCCCCCAAATATGTAACTTTTTCTAATTATTTATATCTATTACTTCTTCTTTTTTGTTAATATTTGGATGAACCATAACCCCTGTTCTCAAGAAACAGGATACTAGTTCGAAAACATTCTGGCAAAGCATAAATGTTGAGTTAAGGGTAGTAATATAAATACAATTCAAATTAATGTAAAAATGTAAGTGGTAAATTGGACTGCAGCGCAAATGTACAATATAATCTATTTGAACCGCAGTAGTGTACTAATTTCACCCAAGCAAGTGTAAAGAAAATTTTAAAAAGGAATTAAGATGTTGATTATTTTTAATTAAATGTTTCAGCCCTCATCCGATTATAACAAATGTGTCAGATAGTGACATGAAGCCTCTGGAACTTTCTTGCAGTTTTCAAACAAGACACAATGACCTTTATGTTGAGCCAATTAAGTTTCTCTGCAAAATAAAATAATTCTTTCCTCATCAAAATTAATGTATTTTGTTCCAAAAGATAGGGAAAAATCACTAAAAATCACAGCATCATAATTCAACTTTGCACTGTGTTTAAAAAAAGTCAGGTAAATGTCACACTATGACTAAGATGGCTATAAACCCAGCCATAAGTTTAATGACAAATTTTATTTTATATTCAGAGAGAAAACATAATGAGTTTTTGGCAACATTACTGAACCAAATGGACACCACTGGAATCCGCCTGTGTCGTGGAAAAGCAGTTACTATCCTGGAACAGGCTGGCAGATATTTTACTGTAGGACCCACACCTAAGTGCAGGATAGAAATCTGCATTTGGCACATGTGTGCTACACACATGAAGGAGAGATTCGCAGCAACTATTTGTCTTACTTCTTGGAGGTCCAAACTTTAGGAAACGAAATTATTTTTAATTCAGCTAATGGCTGTCTTGGACTTAGCGATACAGCCTGGAAAAGAGATTCTGGGGCTGACAGAGCTTAGCCACACAGCAGCAAGGAACCCACACTGCTGTATTTCAGACGATGTTCCGAACCAACACTTTACTTTTAGATACAGCGTTGGTGTGGAAGGTGGAACCACAAAAGTACAACCAAGGGTGGCTTGCAACTTGTTTCCTAGATTTCCAGGACAAGGTTCTGTTTTTCCAAACTGAAGTTTACTAGCTGAGAGAGTAAAAATAAACATGCTTTTTAAAAAGAAAAATGCATGTTTTCTCATGACACCAGTCATACAAATCAAGACCACTTGTGTTTTGTTTCATTTGTTCGAGTGATATCCTCAGCAAAGTATTCTGAAGACCCT